>BPLR01021425.1:0-100111 GCA_021605095.1 Caerostris extrusa
GTTGACTGGATGATACTATAATGATGCATTCTGGATGATAACACTGCTATTCCAGGCCAGTCGCCTTTCAACAGAATTCTTCTTTTTGGTCAAAAATGTTAATTTATAAGAAGTAATACATAATAATATTGATATCAAAAACAAACTTCAAGATTGTTTGCAGTAGTCTTTTTATTGTCAGTGTCTTTTATTGTATAAGCTTTGCAATAAAAATTTATGACAGTTTAGTTGGTTGAATTCTGTTAACATACATAAAAGTATGTTTGTAAATTAGGGTCTTTTTTTTCAAAGTAATATAAGTAAATATTAGAGAATAAGTATAAGTATTTTTCTTCATTTGTGTAAAGCATTTCTTCAATTCTTATTGTGTTTGAATGTAAATGTAGTTATTAAAATTATAGAGTTGTTCTTTAGGCGAAGGTTACCTTTAAAATATTATGATAGTCTTGGTAAAGTAAAGGTTTAAATATCATGTAGGCTTTTAAAATGGATACTTGAGTTAAAGAATCTGTAGATGAAGTATTGAGAGTTTATTATTAATGATAGTCCATGTGTATGAGTTTACCCTTAAATAGTTCGAAATGATTTTAAGATTAAATAAATATATATATCCTGATTTATTTCCTAATAGATAAAAGTTTCCCTGGTGTTGAAACTACAAACTATTAGAATTTTGTTAATTTAAAATATATGTTTAGATAAGGAAATTTACTGATTTAAAAAAATATTGGAAGTAAGGATTTTTATGTAAACTTCATTAAAGGCTGTTTAATATATTTGTAAATGAATAGCAAATAATCTAACAACATATATTAGAGAATAAGTATAAGTAGTGACAATGTAGCTTACAGAAAAAAAGCATAATTATTAACCGTTTTTATCAATTGGTGCAATAATAAATCATTGTATAAAAATATATTCCATATTATATTTATGGATAAAAATATTTCCATAACATATTTCTATTTAAATAAGGATTATCTAACTTGAGTTAATGTATTCTTTAGACAAAGTTACTTTTTAGGACATCATAATTTCATTTTTTTTATTGAATTGTGCTAATCAAAAATGATTATTTTCCTCCGTATTTTCTTGTAACCTATTTTTGACATTTAACTTTTGGATGTATGCGTTTCGTGATTCACTTTCGTCTATGTGGATATAAAGCGTACTTTGGATCTTAAATCACTTGTACTATTTTTATTGTTTTTCTATATTTATTTTGATGAAAATAACATAAACGAAAATTTTGACACAAATGTTTTCGTGAAATGATTATTATTTTATAGCTTTTATTTAATGAGATTAATCGTGCTTTAATACGACATTCGTAATTATCAGAAATTTCTATTCTGTTTCTATTTTTTTTCAGAAACAGTGTAGCTGTCTATCTATAAGTGTATTTTATGTTATCAAATTTAAAATAAAAAAAATGATAATTATACCTTAGCGTCGTATAAAATCCACCCAGATCTATAGAAAAAAATTCAAAATTTTTGTAACAAATTTACCATTCTGAGTTTGCAAAGAAGAAGTTTAAAATAATAGTTACCTTTTAAAAACGGTTTCTTCATGGATACTTTGCATATATATTTTTAATAGCATTTAAAATTGATGCAAAATGATTTCGTTTTCAGTAAAAGTATTCATCTATCTGTTTTATGACTTAATAGAGTTTTGAAACAAAGCAATGAATATTTACAATAATTCAGAAATCACTGAAATAAAATTAAAAATTGAATTTTTATAGCAATATAGTACAATAAAAGACATTATACTTTCTAGCTTTCTAGGATTAGTAGGAATGATTTTCCCAGACAAACTTCACACGCTCTTGATTGATCACCTGACTTAAAAGCAATCTTTAGTTTAAAATCTCCTGCAGTGAACCCAAATTAAAACAACAAAACCTATGAATTCCTTTAAACAAGTCTAGGAAAAATCTTAGTGGCTTTTTATCCAACTGTATTGGCTTCATTGTGGAGCTTAACTCTTGAATGTTTCTCCGGGAAATACCAATAATTGAAAAATCAATAGTGGAAACGATCTTTCTATTTTCTTCTTAAGCGATCTATGCTAAGCAAACAATGTGCTTTAGTTCTTGCTTTTCCTTGCAATCGCCGTGACACGGCTAAACGATTAAGAATTCCCCTTTAAAGAGGAAACGGTTGGCCAATACTTTCCGCAAAGCACATTTTAGTGAAGCCGTGCATTTAAATTTTTAAACGCAACTGGATCCTTGCCTGCATTAGAAATTTTCTGGAAACGGAGAAAAACAATACCATGACACTGAAAAACGAGACAATCTTAGGAGCAACATCTTTATTGAAGAAACGTATTTTTAGTGCACTTCTGACTTCAGTCTGAAGGAATTTTTTTTTTTTTTTTTAAGATATATGTTTAACAGCAATTTTCTTACAAAGTTTATTGAATTCTTCCGAATGTATAGCACTATGTTTGGCAATAATATAGTTAGTTAGTATGGTAAACATGTAAAATAATATATTACATAAGAATTATTTTTTCTGAGTACGAATACAGTTATTTTTTAAATATATAAACAATATCATATTTCCTTTAATACATTTAATTATAATACAGAAAATGAATTAAATTAAAATTGCTTAACACACTTATATGAAAATTTAAACCCAAAGAAATCAATTTACATAAAGTAACATAATTATTTTGTCAGTATTATGCATATATAAATAAAATCAATAATTTTCTTTTGATCTTTAAAATGTGTAATTAAGACAAAATCAAAGCCACGTAAGACTAGTTTAAAATTTCTGACAAGTCTTTTAAATAAATTTATTTTATATAATTTATTACAAAAAATAGTCTAATCTCATTTATTATATAGTGCGAAGTAAATTTAGTGCTAATTATACATGGTAAATCTGATGAATAATTTTCAATACTTTCCATGTAAAAGTATCGGAATTGGTAATAAAAGTACACAAAATAAATTTATTCATCAAAATATAATTTGTCACCTTCAAAGTACATAATACAGCTTGATCCAATTCTCCTTACATTTTCGTAGGATGATTGAGGTATGGCCTTCAGTTTAAGCGAATTTTCTTTTATTTCTTTTTTTTTTTTTTTTAATCGAGATTGAACCAGAATGCATTCCTTGAAGTGGTAATTTTAATTTTGGGAACAGAAAAATGTCACATGGTGTCATAACAAATAACTCGCAATGAACAGAATTTTCTATTCTGTTTCATATTTTTCCAGAATTAGTGATACCGATGACAATCGTTGTGTTTTATGAAGATGCAGTCCGTAGAAGCTCGGGAAATCATATTATCAGAGACCTACCTTCGAAGATCTTTTGGACAAAATTCAGCTCTTTCGCAACCAGTCATGCGTTTTATGTACAAAATGTCAGTTATAATGCTATGAACGGTCTTAAAAGATATGTTCACCACTTGAGCTAATTCTCTAAGACTCATATGACGATTTTTGATCGCCAACTTCTTGATTTTGTCAATGTTTTTGTTGATCGTGTCAGTTTAAATGTTTCCCAGGATTAGAACAAACTAACATTTCTTGGTCTTCCTTGATTACTATATACCATTCATGTGCTGTGTGTTTTGACATGCACTATTCATCTTAGGTCTTCTGTAATATGTTTAGTTATATGAAATTAACTCAAACTTTGACATTAAATTTTAGTTGAAACAGAAAATTTAAAGCAAACTCTTTGTTCAACTAATTTTTCCATCGTAAAAGCATAGAACATTCAAAATACTTGATCAAAAAAATTTACTCATAATACATATTTTCTAAATCACTGCAGGACTTCATATATATCAATATCAATTAGTTTAACTAGAACTTTTTCAATAAAAAAGCATTTAAAAATATTAATTTAATATATACAGTTTTACTAAGTAATAAATAACAAGAAACCTTATATATAAATTATAATTAGTATTCAAATATTAATAATTATTAATATTAATACGAATATTTGTATTTGAATATACAAAATATATTTCTTATATATTTAATTAGTGTAAAAATGTAAAAAAGTTATTTGTTCAAATAAGCAATATTTTTAAACATAAAAAATTTAAGCAAATGCTTTTTAAGAATAAATTATTACTTATCTTTGTAATCATTGTAAACCTCAAAGTTTTGTAATGGCTAAGGAGAGTTCGTATTATTATAATAATTTCCATATTAGTATACTCTTAAATGTCTGAAGAATTTCTTCTCCAGTAAATCTTCGTTTTATATTTGAAAAAAAATCATTATTTTACCAAAATGACAACGAACTGAGATTAGCAGTCTGTTTCTCCAATGAATATACTTCAGATTTTACGATCTTACTCTAAAAAGTCTACAAAAGTCATTCACAACCCCAGTAAGATAAGAACTTTTCTATGTTGTGTTCTCGTAAAGACAGCAAAGATTGGGGAAGTAAAACATCCAAAGTTAAAGACGATTTTTTTTTTTTAATAGGGAGAATTTTATTGAATACAAAAAAAATTAGAAAGTTTTTCTTCTAGAAATAATGCTTATTTAGCTATAGATTCTAAATATAAAAATTATAATTAATCTAAGGAAGATAATAATGAATATTTCAGAAATAAATTTTTTAATTTTCTTTTTTAAAAGATTAACTTAAAGTTTTTTAATAGCACAGTGCAGCATTAATACAACAAGTTTTTTTTTTTCTTTGTGTTATGTTAAATTTTCAATATCAAGAAAATGAAATAAAATATCAGTTACATAAAATACAAAATTTGAGAAAAAACCCCATTTAGTCATGAATGCAGATCACGATACCACAAGAGGAACAATTTATTTTTTTTCCAGTTATGCTTTTCTACTGCCCATTAGATCAGAGTAAGACTTAAAATGCTCAAGAGGCCACAAAGAAGGCCGTCATAAAATTCACACTAGTGAATAAGAGACTATCTCTACAAGACTCCTGATATCGTGTTTATCCTGTCCAAACCTCAACGATTTTTGTAGCGAGATTTGCTACAGAGTCCATAGGTATTTCGTATTTTCAATAATTTCTACGATAACATCTGAAATATTGTGGAGGCTTTTAAGAAATAAAGTTTCCTTTGATAGGTTTTCTGCTGAATCTTGAGAGGTCAGTCAGCTGCAAATACTGGTAATGTTTCTCTTCACTGTAAATGTTTAGCCGGGATGGTTTAAAGATATTCTAATTCTCTGACTTGAAGCAAATGACGTCAGGTTTGGTTTGATTTGGTTTGACGCTCTACGATCATTTTGTGCACACTTTGGCTAATTAGGTACTTGCAATTAACGTGGATTCCGAACCACTAAAAACATACATGCTACCACCAAGATTAAAACTCCCTAAGTAAGAAGGCATACTATTTGTGAGCAGAAAAACAAGCCTAAAAATAAAATGCGTCTCGGTTTCTTTAAATATTATGATAAAATGAACTGAAAACTCAAATGCTGAAATTCCAAAGCCTGTTTTACATACAGAAGACATAATAGCATTAGATATTACCTATAGCTACATAGAACAGCAACCAGATTCTTAACCACAATTGCTTTAAAAATGATTTTAAATAGAAATTTTTTGAATAGGATAGAGAGATTAAAATTAAAGTCCTACTTTCAAAATGCTGTAAAAAAAGAATCACTCTTCACAATGAGTTCAAATTTGAACTGAAGATATTTGAAGAAGGGGGAAACGGTACGGCATCAAAAAGTTCCAAAGTGTATTAATAGATGGCATTGTAAGCTGCAAAAAGTAAGTGAATTCGGCTGCCAGTGATATTTTGAATCGAAATTACAACGTATTTGGCGTGAGTTACATATTAAACCAACTGTAGTGTTCAATGTGCTTGATTGCTTCGGGTTTTTTACGGAATAAATGACTTCCAAGTCATTCAACAGTTGTAACACTGTTAGTGGAAAGCCCATCCACCATGGTAAGGTCATACCAAATTGGATGGGGAAAATAGGTTTTTTTTTTTTATGCCATACCGTTACCCGCTTCTTTAAATACCTTCAGTTCAAATTTAAACTCATTGTCATGAATGTTCTTTTTTTTTTACAGCATTTTGAAAGTGGGACTTTAATTATAATAACCCTGTACTTTAAATGCACTCATTTTGTGATGGAAAGGTTAACTTAATTTGATTTTTCAGTAATACTAATTGGTGAGAATTACAATTTATTCGGACTTTCGAATTCTACTGTTTATAAAAACAAAGATTATTATATTTCATTATTTTAAATAATGCATTTAATACAATATTAATAAAACATGAAATAAGTAAGAATTACAAACTGTATAGACTTAAAAAAAAAAAAAACCTTATCAAATAACAAAATAATAAACATTATTACACATATTTATTGGACATAAATTTTTTTTATTTGGATTATACATTTGAAACTAATTAATTATTTTTAATTTAATTTGGATGCTTAAATACAAAAATATAAATCAGTTATACTAACCGAAATGAAAATATTTTTTTCTTTTAAAAAGCCTGTACGCTGTAAGAAAAAAGTAAAAAAAATCACAATACAACGTAGACTTCATTAGAAAAAAAGAAAAATATTGAGCTTAGATTTTAAATATGTTCATTTGCTGAAGCGTTAAATATTAATTAGAAAAAGGGTCGAGTTTCTACATCTTCATTAACTAGGGTATTATGCTTATCTAAACACAAAAGGAAATTAACAGTAAAATTCATTTATGAGAGATTTTATTTAACTTAATACCATGCATGCCCAGAAGAGAAAGGTGAGCGTTAATTATGTTAAGTTTTGTAAAGTAATATTTCTTCCGTGAAATAATAGAACTCAATTATAAATACTTATTAAAATTCATTTTATCCTAATTCCATGGAGTGTACTGGTGAAATGAGAATGAATTTGATTGCCTCAAGGCATAAAAAAAAGAATAAATATTTTCATTGGCTGTTTTTTTTTTTTTTTATTATTATTATTATTTTTATTTTTTGCTGCAAAAATAATTATTCAATTTGATTGAAGAAGATTCATGAAATTTTAAATAGATATAGTTTATTTTTTTATTTTAATTGGAAGAAGATCTAGATAAAGAACAATACTGCTATTTATTTTTAAAAACGAGACTTTTGATAGAAATTGAATCGAGTTTTGAGTCGTTTACCTGGAGCTACTTTATAAAAAGTCTTTCTTTGATCCCAAGTTAAAATACATTAAATCTTGCAGGATTAAATCTAAAAAGAAAGGCATAAATCAAGATTTTGAATATGCACCTTAAACTTACCTGAGGTAATAGTGAATGAAAACATCCAGAGATCTTTCTCTTTTGGAGTGTTTTTAAATAAATTATTCGGTAATGAAATTATGAAAACTTCGTTGTAGAAAAGAAAATGAAAATCTTTACCCAAGGAATCTAAGTAATAAAATAATCATCTTAGGGAAAGCTCATATAAAGACGTTTTCATCTACCCAATATAAATTGATTTTTAAATTTTTATCGTAATTGCTCTCGGTCGTCGGTCATTTTTATTTCAAACTCAGTTTTTTTTTATATTTCTTCTCACTATTACGTAAGTTTTAAAAATAATATATTAAATTAATGTTGTCAGCAATTTCAAATTTAATTTTATTATACTTCCTACAAAATTTTATAAACACAGTTCCCAACAGAAAAACTAAATGTATAGTTTTATTTTTGCAAGCAAATACCATTTTGATGACATTTAAAATATATATTTTATTAAATTTTTAATTTTGGAACTTTTAGACAACTTAACTGTTAATGGACTTCTATAAGAAACTTGAAAGTTACTATTGCTCAAAACATTTTATTTTATAAGATAATGAAAACAATTTTATAATAAGAAATGAATACATCTAGACATAATTTATTGAAAATAAAAACATTTTAATGAATTATAATATCAGTAATCAGAATGTGAAAGGAAATTGAATGAATAGGGCTGCGTATAACTTATATAATAATTTCGATGTGTACATGGATAATTATTTCAAGAATTTAAAGTACATTTAAAATACTGATAAAATATTATTTATACTACATAATTAGAATTTATTATAATTACATCATTTATTTTCTTTATCTACAGGGCCAATTTCAAAGTAATATTTTTATCTTATATTAATTACCAGAAATAAAGAATTTGTACAATGAAATGAACCCAATTTAAAAGCTGAATATCATTGGATCTGATTTAATGAAAGCAAGACATTTATATAATAAGACTTATTATCTAGTAATTTAGACTGCAAGACATTTCTATTATTTAATTTTATATAAATATAAAACTTCATTATGTATGCATAACTACGAAACTCTATACAGTCAATAATTAGACTTAGGTTTACTATTTCAATATCGTCAGCTTCACTTTCTTGTAATAGTTAATAAACTACTGCATTTCACTGAAAAATTTTTGGATTTGTGAAATCCAGGCAATTTAGATTCGACTTTTATATTTTTATGCTGCTATTTTCCTGAATTGCATTTATTCTTAGTTAATGTCTCTGACATACTGAAAATAATTTTTTAGTAATTAAAGTACTTGTATTACTATTTTACATACGTGCTTGTAAAGTATTTCTTGAAGAAAATTTTTTGGGACTTTTTCCCATCTCACTTATAAAATAAACATTAATCTTATGGCTGTCTCATTAAAACTATAGAATAAAAAATTAAGAAGAATCTTATACGATAACAAACTGTATTGCTTATTTCCTACTATTTAATGTTATAGTTTTCGTTTTTTAATAAGACAGGGGAAATTTCATTTAAAACGTATACTTTGATTTAAACAAACCTTGAATTTAAAGATTCAATTAAATAACTGCGTACACATTGAGTCAAATTGTAAGCATGAACGTTAGAAAAAAAAAGCTGTAGAATAAAAAATTAAGAAGAGTCTCACATAATAACAAATTGTATTGTTTATATGTTTTCTTCTATTTAATATTACAGTTTTCGTTTTGTAATAAGAAAGGTAAAATTTCATTTAAAATGTATAATTTGATTTAAATAAGCCTTGAATTTAAAGATTCAAATAAATAACTGTGTACACAATTGAATTAAATTGTAAGTATGAGTGTAAGAAAAAAATATTAAAATACTACCTGTTCTATTGATGAATAAATTATTAAGGATTTCTCATTTTTAAATGGGTGAAAACAGTTAAAAAACAAATAATTTAGAATGCTTTTAAATTTATTTATTTATACCCAACAGATATGACACAGCTTTAAAAATGTTATTCGAAATTGTATTTTTATGTATTTCTTAAAATAAAATTTAATTAAGGAAAGTAAAAATAAAGAGTCTAAAGAAATTAAGATAAAATTTTCAGAGCAATATGCTTAACATAATTAAATTCAAAATTCCGTGAGTCCATATAAAGCTTAATAAAATCCTGTGGCTCATAACATTTAAATATCACAAGTAAAAGTACTATTATAGAGACAAATTTAAAGTATGGAAATTAAAAATAACTGGAATTTATCAAAAACAGTTAAAGTATAGTTATGTACCTAAAACTCTCCATTGTGTAAAAAAATAAAGTTATAAGAAACTCAGATATTCATTTTTACGAATGATTTATCAGTGAATAAATATCAAAAATAAAAATATATAATTGTCAAAAAACTAAAATAATACTTTTTGTGAAATAAAGAAATACTGCATTCAATCAATCCCTACTTAAGTCATCAGATTTGCAATTGCAATTGCTTTATATTACTCAATAGTGCAATCAATAAAATTTCCAAATTAGAAATACTTGAAATAAATTTTACTTTAAATAGAATAAAATAAGAATATAAATAAAAATTATTTGTGTAAAAATAATTTTTAAACTTATATATTAGAAATAGACAAAAATATATTAACAAAAGTACAGTCAGAAGAACCTCAGATATTCACTGTCGTATTTTCAAGAAAATGTATAAAAAGGGATAAAAATCATTTCTTAAGTGCTTATTCTCGTCCACTCACATTTTTACGATTGATTTATAGGTGAATAAATATCATAAATAAAAATATGTGTTAAATATTAATTATGAATCACAGATGTAAATAAGAACAATCTGAGTTATGACATCATTTCTCATTTTCATTACTTTTGCAGTTGATTTTTGAACCAAATAGTTAGAAATTTCAATTTAGCAATACAAAATAATATGTAATTAAAAACAACTAATGAGAATTCTTTTGTGATATTTTTGTCACGCACAAGACAAAAATATACCAAATAATATCTATTTTTATTTTATAATCATGAAATGAAATGATAATTTGATAGCTCTATCAGCTGATAAACAAACTATTAATTACTTAATTTAAATACCAAAAATATCATCTACTAAAGAAAAATACATAATTTGCTATTAAACATTATTTTCGCTTTTGAACTGCAGTTTTTACCTCAAAGTTAAAAAAAAATTAAAATACATAAACAAAACCCTTATGTTACTAAATCAGTCACGACAAGATATTTTGAGAACCATAATTAAAATAATTTGTAAATGTGCATCGTATTTCTTATATAATTGCACTCTAGAGGTTTTATCACTGACAGAGATTGATGATGATAACAAGAAAACACTGAATAAGGTGTTTAAACTAACGTTCATTCAATTTGTTTTCTTTTTAATCAACAAAATCTGTTCTTAAACTGTAAACTTTAAAGTTTTGGGAAAATAAGGGGGAAAATGTGACTAGACAATAATATATTAAGATATATTTACCATAAGAAGGTAATTTGTAAACCAAAACAATAATATGTTAAAATATATTTGATATGAAAAGTAAATTAATAAAGAAACAATAATATATTAAAATATATTTATTATAAGGAGTAAATTAATAAACCAAAACAATAATATTTATTATAAAGAAGGAAGTTTGTAAACCAAAACAATAATATATTAAAATATATTTACTATGAAAAGGAAATTAATAAACCTAAACAATAATATATTATAATATATTTACTATAAAAATGACATTAATAAACCCAAACAATAATGTGTTAAAATATAATATAAGAAGGAAAATAAACCAAAACAATAATATATTAAAATATAGTTACTATAAGAAGGAAATTACTAAACCGAAACAATAATATTTTAAAATATATTTATTATGAGAAGGAAATTAATAAACCAAAACAATAATGTATTAAAATATATTTACTATAAGAAGGAAATTACTAAACCAAAACAATAATATATTAAAATATAGTTACTATAAGAAGGAAATTACTAAACCGAAACAATAATATTTTTAAATATATTTATTAAGAGAAGGAAATTAATAAACCAAAACAATAATATATTAAAGTATATTTACTATGAGAAGGAAATTAATAAACCAAAACAATAATATATTAAATTTTATTTACTATAATAAGGAAATTAATAAACCCAAACATTAATATAATAAAATATATTTACTAAAATAAAGAAATTAATAAGCCGAAACAATAATATTGACAAATTGTGCTTTCTTGTAAATGGAAAATATTAATGGCTATAAAACATTACTTTTCAATAGAAATTACTTTCCTAAGAATTATATACATATCATCTAATGATTGGTATATTGAACTAATGTTAATTTAATAAAAATTGTTCAATGTTCTTTTTCCTGTAGTGGTTTACTAAGAAATCATTGACATTTGTAAGCATATCAACCACTTTGATTCATCCTGAATTTTAAAGAATCCGTTATCATCAGAAAGTATTGGATAATTGAATTCACAAAAATCTAGATTCATATTTTTTATTTAATAAAACATGACAAAGTATTATTTCAATTAATATAAAATAACGATTTGTAGAAACCCTTCAGTTCAAAGGAATTCAGAATGCCAGCTGATTTAAATAAATTAAATACTGAAATCAGATGCAGATTCCCATGATATTTAAGCATTGTAGTCAATGGATATTTGAGAATGAAAGAAAATATATTTATCTATAATTTAAGTAACTTGCTATATTGCAATCTATAATGTCACAGGAAAATTTTTTACCCTTTTATTTCCTTCACATAGGACAATCCATTGTTTTCTAGAAATAATGACGTTCACTGTATATTGAGAAAATATGGATGAATAATTTTGCCTTTCACAGTTCAATTCACAATGAAATCTGTGAAAATGTGAGACATTTAACTCTAGTCATTCTCTTTCTTGTACGTTTCAATTCAAAATAAAGTTTCCTGTTCTTTAAAAGATGAAGTACATTACCATTCCTTTAAATTTTATTGTTTTTTTCATCGGATTAGATTAGACGTCAGTAAAAAAAGATTCAGGTATTAAACAGGACCCAAAACTTTTAAAGGTCTCTAAAATTAGTTAAAAGTTTATTGCTTCTGCATTTTCAAGGTTTAATCATTTGTGCAATGTATTTGTAAAGCAGTATTGTATTCAGTAGCTTAAAAAAGGATAGCTTAAAACGAAGCTTTATTCCATCATGAAATTTGTTTGGATAGTCTATTAAATTATGTCGTAGATCTAATTAAGAAGGAATTGGAATAAAAAATAAGAAACTGCTCAATATTCAGAAATATTATACATTTATTCAAACATAAATATTTAAAAAGTATCCTTGCAATATTTTATTATAAATTTAGAAAAACAGATATAATACCTCAGTTTTGCTTAAATAATACTGAAATTTAAAATAATCATTAATATGAAAAGATTTAACAACATTAAATTGTGACATTTAGGGATGAAATAAACAAAACATGTTAATCATAATTATAGGATAAAAATTAGTTTATTGATAGGCTAAGTTTATCATATTGATTTAAATTGGTCAAATTTTTTTAAATTTAGTTCTGTAAGTTAATCTGTAAACAATTATTGCAACAACATATATAAAGTGGCATTCAATGTGTAAAAAATAATAAGGCACATAAATATTGTATATTTTATTCAATGTTAAATGAACTGAATTAAAAAAAAAATTGATATTGGAAGTTTATTAATTTTAACAAACTGAATCTCTATTTCGAAGCTCAGTATGAAAGACTTCTTTTCATTGCTATACATCATAACTGCACATGAAAAAATATACCATTATTTGTTGGTTTGCTACAATTTCCCATAACTTATTTTGATGAAAATATGCTGTTTTATCATAATATGTTTAGTGAAGTTATAACTCATATCATTGCGATGTTTTCTTTTTCTTCGTTTACGGACTACTAAAACAGAGTAATGTCACGACTAGAGATGGAAAAATCTTTTGTGATAACATAAACAAGTCGTTGAAGGCACTTAGAGGGATTGAGAGAGCCATTATCCTTTGGAAAGCGAAATCGAGCAACAAAATTGTCTGGTCCTTGAAATACTACCATCTTTTTACTTGATTAATCCTCGTCTCTGCGACTATACTAAAGACCATTAATTCGTTAGCCATCTCGAAGTTGATTTTTTTTTAGATATCCAACAATCAATACAATCAGCCATCGGACAGGAAAAAAAAAAATTCAGCGAAATAGATCCACGAGCGAAATTTATTCGGTTAGTCAACTACGATTATTGATTAACTTCCCATCAGCCAATGTTATATTCCTTTTTATCCTAAATTGGAAGAATCACTCTTTTTGTCTGTGTGTTAATATGAAAAATTTTGTAATCGGTGAAAATGGTAATGCACTAGTTTTGTTTCTTTCACTATATTTCTACATTGATCAGTTCGGTTGTTTTTTGAGAAAAGTAATAATGGCATGGAATTATTCAGAAAACTAGTAGATTAGTGAGATAGGATAATTTGATAGCACCCGGCTTATGACTGCATGGATAAACGATGAAAAATTACCTTGCTTTAATCGATCTTTTTGGAAAGGAAAGAAATGTCTCTAATCCTGACATTTTGTCATAAAGTGCGAAAATTAACGATCCCTGTTTGAGATATGAGATGGTAAAATGTGAAAAATCTCTAAATCTGCATGAGAATACTTTTCTTTCGTATTTTTTCATTATTATTTTAAAATCACGATAAGCACATCTTCAGTCAAAATTTAAATCTGGTTGTAAAACCCTTACTCTGAAGTAATCGTCCATATATGTAAAACATTTTAAATATTTTTTTTTTCTATTGTTTTACATAACGATTTCAAGCTATAACTACGCCTAACACAGTTTTGAAAATGTGTACAATAAGACCTTATTGTACATTATAAAGCAATAATAATCTTTCTAACAATTATTTTTATTCTTTGGAACAATGACTTTATTATAATTCAAATGTTACTAATTTATATTACTTAAAATATTCCATATAATTAATAATAATTGGTGCACAAAACTTAAGCAACGTTTTTTTTTTTTACGTTTCTCTGCAGTAACTTAGCAAGAAATCACTTTGAAGACATCAAATTCTAAATATATAGATGCAGTATCTTGTACTTTGATAAGGGAAAAGCATACTAACACAAAAATAAATACAACGCATGTAATACAGATTCATACAAAAACGCTTTATCAAAAAGCACTGTTAGAATAAAAGCTTGTTTGTAGAAATGCTTGGTCCAAGAGGGAAAGGGATATCACTTCCTTAACTACGATGACAGTTTGGCACTGTCTCGCCGAATTAAACGCCATATTATTCAAAGAATAATGAGGTAAGAATGCCTATTTCTCAATGCGCAGTGGTTTCCGGAGAATATAATTATGTCGAAAGGCGCCTGCTGAAAGCACCCCGCATATTATTTATTGAATTTAAATACTGGCAATACGCTGGTCAGTCGACTGCAGCGATATCTTCATTTCCTAGAAGCTTCTCAATAGCAGTAGTAATACATCCGTCGAAAATTTGGAGTTGGATTAGCCCGTTCATCACAATTACTTCTTAAACCAGCATGCTAGACTACCGTTACTGTCACTATTTTCCTTACGCTAATGACATAAAATTTATCCATGGCTCTCTCCATATCAACTGGGGGGTAGAAGCGCTTTTGACACTAAAGTGACTCTCATCTGAAAAGAGAACATGACTCATTTGATATCCAATTTTTGTGTTCTAAACTTCTTCGTCTATGGGTGGCTGTCATAGGGATGCAGTGTTCTGGTTGGTGGGCGAAAAGGCTACTTTTATGAAAGTGTTTAGTCACAGTAAAGTGATATATTTTCCCCTGCCAGACGTTATGTCGATTATCTACAGGCATTTTTCTATTACAGGCATTATCTACAGGCAATTTCTATCATTTATTTGGCCGACCACCTAAAACCTTATAGTTGTACCTGTCATTTGGGAAGGTTTTCCCAGCCCGTGAAACAACACTTTTATCGATTCGAAATAGGATTGACTACACCCTTTGTTACCACTCATGCTGCCCAAATGGTTTTGTAATAATCTTGTTACTCACTCACTTGAACTTCCATAGAATGTCTTTAATAGCAACGTACTCCCTTCTTTTTATAGTAGTCTGCCACTTCGTGACCTGAGTGTACACGGCTTGAGTGCAATCACGTCCCTTGTGACTTCTTATTCCTAATACTTGCTTACGAATCCTGTGAATACTCCTTATACTAGTCGTGTCAAGATCGTTTACGACTGCCTGCGTAAAATTTAATGCTTAATGTTAACTGCTTATACTGCTTACATGTCTCATGGCAGTTTACATGTATATATATATATAATAATACATTAATCTAAGTGTTTTAATAACTGGTTGTATTATTGTACTAACCAAACTTAAAAATTATTATGCAAAGAGTTTTTATTTAATATTTTAAAATCAAGCATGTTTTAATTAATGTAGGTAGCTATTCTACGTCCAGATCTACACAGGATGGACAAAGGAATCTAATGTCCTAGTCTGCACTAAAATAGATACAATGAACAAAATATTTTTCTTATATTAAAAGCAAGTTCTTAGTTAAAGTAAGTTGGATAAAGTTCATGTTTTAATCTATCATCAAAATCTGAAATTCTTTAAAAAATAATAATCAATTAAACTTTTGTGTAAAGTGAACACAAGAAAAGCATTAGCAAACAGCATAAAGCTTGTGGAGTGTGGTAATGCAATCGAGAACTACTTACTTGAGAGGTCCAAGCATTTCGAACTTATTAATGAAAGTGAGTTGCATGAGTTTGATGGATCATTGGTATGAGTTTCCTTAAATAAGGTGCATGAGCTAGAAAGTCACAAGAAAAGTAAGATATTCAAGTAGAGACGTAATTTTTATGCGTAGCATGTTAATAAAACTTAAATTAATAAGTTGTTAATCATACGTATTCGACGAATGGTTAACAATGATTATTATCTATTCAACAATTATATCGACATTTTTAAAAATATTTAACTTTAAATATTAAATATATTAAGAGAAGTGCTATTCTAATTATTCTTAGTATGCTGTTAAAATTCTTTTGAAAATAAATTCGAATTATTACTTTATTAAAAACTTCATTGTTGCTTTAAATAAAATAATAACATAAACGATAAATTTGTATTCAATTCGAAAGCATCAAACAATGAAAATTATCTAAACATCTTCATTGGAAGGTCAAATTACACTGTATAATATAAATAAGAAAATCATTTTTATCATTAATTAGACTGCACAAAAAAAAAAAAAAAAAAAAAAAAAATTAAGCTTGAATCTTGTTAAATTCTTTTACCCCCTCTTCAAGATGCGCTTATTACAGTATCTACCACGAGTTATGCATACTTACAGTTGTATTTTATACTTTCCAAATAACAACTAATTTCATTATATCTTCAACTCTTCCTTCCAGGGTTACATTATATCTCAGCTTTTCGTCTTCGCAGTTAATTGGACGATTCATTCCCTTCTCGAAATAATTTCTTTTTCTTTCCAAAACAAGGAAGATTTTCAGAATTCTTGGGGAGCTTTATTATTTCACAGGATACTTTATTTCTATATTAATGTGATGAATTGATTAATTAAATTTTTCAGATTTTCGATCTACATTAATTAAATTCTTGCGTCTGACACATAGTTTCATTCAAGGGAATTTACCTGTTAAAAGGTAACCTTTTCGGATTCCAAATTATCGACGCGCTTAAGTTTGAGGACTTAATAAAGCAGTTGCAAATCAATGGATTGTTTTATTTTTGGGACCGAAATCTCATGATGTACAGAAACAAAATTATAAGATAAACAGCTTATTAATTTCTCTCTTTTATAAGGAAAGCAATAAATGGCTTAAAAAGGTTTTTATGTGTAAACAATTCCTGCATTATAATATATATAAGGATGTTCCCAAATGTCAGATAAAAATATTAAATAATAAATATTAATAAATGAATATATATAATGTATAAATAAATATTATTAATCTCATGGTATACAGAAAAA
Organism: Caerostris extrusa; assembly: GCA_021605095.1. Taxonomy (NCBI): domain Eukaryota; kingdom Metazoa; phylum Arthropoda; class Arachnida; order Araneae; family Araneidae; genus Caerostris; species Caerostris extrusa. Next base: position 17,337 of record BPLR01021425.1, read on the forward strand.
AATTAATCATATTCTTGGTTCAGTGGGTGTGAGCTATAGTAAAGGTATAAAAAAGGAAAAGGCCCCATTCCATAGAAAATTAGTAGAGTGCATGACACTGGTAGATTAAAAAAAAAACCAAGTAAATTCGGCAGTTATTGTGATAGTATCTCACATCTATAGTTAGACTGTTTTGTTTTCTCTAATACGGGAATAATTGGGGTTGTTACCCCGGAAAAGCATTATTCATTCCCTTTCTAACTATTGTGGATGTTGTATAGCAGATTCCTTATGATGCAACAGGGTTAACAACAAATCTGCTATGCTTCAAGGGAATAACAAAAGCCAAAGTGTCTGGCGTTTTCTAAAAAGGGAAAAAACCAAAAACATTTATCAAAAAGTAGAACTTTCTATTAATCCAACTTTGTTTAATTTATGGAATAATAATAATCTATTTTTCATTCAAGTAGTGTAATTTTCCTTTAGCTAAGAAAGCTAGAAAAGGTTAGTCAAATGAAAATCTTAAATGCTTTAGAAAATTCAAAATTATACTCCACTTACCAGTATGTTGCCAAAATGGTTGCCTACAGTGTAAAAAAAAGTAAAGTAGGTGGCAGAAATGTGTAAATATGTAGAGAGAAGATAGTTTTAATGGAAGAAGTAGAAGGTGTTAGCCAATTGAAGACATACTTCAGAAAAAAAAACTCGTTGACCGCTCTATTTAATGACTTTTACAAGTGGAAGTGTAAAACCAATTGAAGTTAATGATCGGATGAAAGGGCAATGCAATGATGGTGTTCAAATGTTGAAATGTTTACTTTGTTAAATAATTTGAGATGAAACATACACATATATTGTTTTCAATTTAATGAACAGGTACAACGAGGTGTGTATGATTGCTTGCCCAGACAATCGAAAGTAATTTTTCCTGATAAATTGCGGCAATATATAAATACTGCAGAATTTTGTACGACAATGATGGAAATTATATAAAAAGCGATGCACGTGTATTTCTCATTTGTTAAATAAGTTATTTCTGCAAGCATTTTAATTTTTACAAGTATATCTGTCAAATATCGCAAGTATTTTCTCATATCACATATTTCAATGGGACAAACATTAGCATTACATTACACAAAACATTATTCAAATTTTATTAATGTTATATTGATAGCACTGCCAAAGGAATAAATTTTCTTTAACAATAAAATATAATTTCTTGCTAATTTATGGGCACTGAACACAAAACTTAGCAACTGATTCTTGTCTAGGAGATACGACGTTGTCAGCTTCCTCAGTTTTCATGAAATATATGTGAATAGAGATATATAGGTTATGTATATTTATATCAGACAGCATGAAATTATATTTATTTTTAAATTATATAGAAACATTTTTAAAAGGAATTTATCAAAATTTATGACCCAAATTTTGAATAAATATAAAATGTGTAAATATTAATATATATTACATATTGATATGACATATATATAATATATAATGCAAATATATGGCGTAAAAAAGTAAGATCAAAAATGTAGTTCCCCAGACATTAATTTTTTAAAAGCTTTATATCTACTACCGAGTAAAACCTTTGGCCCTGATTAAGGTGCAAGAGACGACGCCTGCTTTGCTGTCGGCTGTGTTTCTTGTCTTGGTTCTAGAAATAAAAATGTGATAGCTGTTATTTATAAGGGTTTTTTTGTGTATGAAAAAATTTATTGCAAATAATTCGCGTTTCAGATAAGCACATTATATTTTATAGAGCTTTGATGCCGCGTAAGTGCATTAATTCTACTAATAACTTCTGCTATATGTGTGGAGAAGTGACTTTTGACGCCAGAAAAGTGTCATCACTACTTTCGTGAAAAGGGCATATACAGATGCATATGAAAAGAGCATATCACATTAATTTTGGATGCAAAATTGAAATTATATCTAAATGATACTAATTACATACAGTAATTGCTGTTCTAGGAAACATTAATGTGGCTGCGAGTTAAAAGGAAAATAGCAATGCAACTTGACATGATTTGGAGAGAACAAAGTAATCACATAAATGACTACTACTTCTGCATGCTCCCACCTATCCATGAAGGAGTCATAAGAAAAAAAGTTGAAAGTGACTATTATATAGCATTTGCCCATTACATAACATGGTGACCTGAATTTATCATTTGCCAGATAACATATTTCCCTTGTTGAAGGAAACTCCAAATTAATTTTTCATTGATATAGAGGAAGATCAAGAATCAATTTCGTGTATTACTCTACAGTCTTCTACAATTTATGGTTGAATATAATGATGATACTGTATTTACACCACACAAGTAGAACTGAATAACCTTGTAGGAGATCTACAGATGTCCAAGACAAAGGCAGAGTTAATTTCATCTATAATTAGAGAATGTAATTTAATTCAGGATGATGTGGGAAAGAATTTGTTTCTCAATTTTCATGATAAATTTTATTTTATACATGATAAAATTCTGTTTTATGTTCCAATGTCAATGGTTAAATGGCGATCAACCGAAACAAATCTCAAGGCAGTATTGATGCAGAATGAAAACCAACTTCCAACCATTCCACTCGGACACTCTGTCACTATGAAAGACACTCACGAAAATTTAAAACATTTGATGAACAAACTTCAATACAACATGTATAGTTGACATACATGACATAAAGTTATAGCTCTTCTCATTAGGACATCCAAATAGCAGTTGTTTTTATATGAGTGGGATAGTAGAAACAAAAGTGGGTATAGTTTTAATAAAGCCTGACAGCGTGTTCTAATAATGCGAGAAAGAAACTTGGAATGTTTTTCACCTTGTATCAACTAATTTTTAAGAAATGTGAAGTCAAAGAGCTACAAAAAAAAAATGTACATGTTGATGTACATGTTGCCTGCATATAGCAATGTTGGCAAAATACCATTCGATAAATTTTAATGATGATTTTGAGACAATGCATAAGCCACAATCTAAGCGACCTAATAATATAGAGTAAACAGGTACATGCATTTGATAAGACAATGTTTCATATCGAAAACATTTTTTTCAAATTTCTTAGAAATAGAGCCAATTTCAAATTTTCATTGTCCTATTCGTATTCATCAATACAAAATTAGTAATAAATGACTATTTAATCTCAAATAAACGTGTAGAAATTGGTTGTCGTGTAATTTATTGGATATAATATATCTTATGATGTTTAAGGTTTTAAATTGAAATATGACTGTATGCAAGAAAATGATCTAAATGTATGCATACATACATGTGTGCATTCAGGATAATGCTTAAGATATAATTTTGAAATCAAGTTGTAGAATTTTTTAACAAAATTTCTATTTTATTTATAAAATAAATAATACATTTAATGCAAAAGTAGAAAAGAAAATATTTTCTTCCTAGAATCAATGCTGAACTTAACGTTTCATTAAATTTGTTCAAGAAAAATAATACTAAAAAATAAGTTGTTAACCAACTATATGAGAATGTAAAACAACTTTTTTTTTTTTTACTTCAGCACTGTGCTGAACATGCCTCTATAATTTATCTTCCACGAACAGTTTTAAAAACGATGGCTTATTTAATTTTTTGTGCTCGCCCAAGATTTATGAGCAGGAGTTTAACAAATGACTATATTAACTTCCTTTTTTATGCATAAACAAAGACTTCCATAATGTATCGTCGGTAATTAATACCCAAATCCTTACTGCCATTATTGATATGGGCTTCATTATGGCAGGATGACTGGATCCATTTTTCAATGCGGAAGCTGTAAAGAAATATCAAAACAAAACTGGATACACCTAAAAATAATTAGGATCAACCAAACACTTAATTCCAAACAATTATCCATCGTAAAAAAGATCATTACGGAGGCGTTTTTCCAGCTACTGAAATTTAATTTGCTATCGTGATTCCTTAATCCAATTGCCGTCTACTAATTCACTGTCTGAAATGTGTGAATAAATAGCAGTGATGAAACAAGCAATGATTAAATGATAAGAAAATTCTTTTCATTCTAAAGGGGGAAAGTAAATGTCCAAATTGTTCTTAATATCATTTAGGGTTTTTTTCTCCCTAGATTCATTGAATAGAATTTTATGCTGATGCTAAAAATTAATTCCTTAGAATGTTTTACTTCCTGAATTGATGGAAATTAAAAAGAGAAAAACAGCGAAGATCGTATATTCGATTAAAGTCAATTACTCGATCTTTTTCAGTCAATTAACAACACATCTTGTTTGACATTCGATAAGCAAATGCCACTGTCTGAAACTTGTGGTTACACTATATTCTTTGTTTACATAGGCCACAATTCATTAGCTAAATTGACCGGTTATCTCTGTTTTTACTCTTAATTTGTAAAGACGTGGGCTTTTATGATTAAATAATTCATCCAGTGAGGATCGAAAGTGTATGGCTGAACATTCAACAATAATATTTTGACAATGTTTTTTTTTTTTCTGTGTGCGTGTTATAATTTTTTTTCGTTCTCAGAAGATTTTTAACATGTTAAACCCTTTTTTTTTAAAGAGAAAGAAACAGGTTAATTAAAAAAAGAAAATTCGTTCATGGTGTCACGACATAGAGTGCATCATACTTAATAGGAAGAGATTTTTAAAATATCTTTAAAAAAGATTATTATTTCATTATTATTCATTTATTATTTATTTATTAAATATTTATTATTGAACAAGTATCAAACATACAGTTAATAATAATTAACGAAATTATATTTAACAAATTAATAAACCAATTAATAACTAATTAATGTTTATTATATTAAATTCAATAATAGTAATAGTTCTACTAAATGCACTATCATATAAATACAGTTATAAAATAACACAGATAGGATAATTTTGTAGATAGCAGCTGTAAAATAATAAAATTCCTGTCATTGAAGCAAGTACAAAATGTAGATTTCAAATGATTTGATTATTTTATCTACTCACATCTTTCCTTGCTTTTTTTCGCTCAGATTTTTCATATATCATTAAAATTAATTTGTAAATTTCAAATAATTATATTGGTGTTATTATATGCACTTCATTTAAAAATCATTAAAACAACATTTTTTTTTTAAATTTAACATTTTTGACCATTGAATGTAGAACTGCTTAACTTGAGAATTTTTAGAAGGTCTGGACTATATTTGCGCAATTCATTAGAAACACTACAGAAATACCAACGTAACAATCGAATAATAGGACACATTAACAATATACTTGCTATTCTAACTCCCAAAGGGAAGAGGGAGTTGGATATGACAAGGGAGGCTCGAACTTTTGATAAAAGAAAATTAAGCTATTTTAAATAAACAAAAGTTTAACGAAAAATAATATGAATGAACCTTTCTTATTGGCGTAGTTTGTTTGATTTGCTACTTTACAGTCAATTTTTTGCCCAGCTTAGGCTAATTACACCGGGACCTGCAGTTTAAAGTGGATTCCGAACCAATAACAAATATCCATTCCACCGCCTTGTTGTAGGGAGTGACAAAGTTTAACTGAACTCTTTACCGAAAATTAAAGGGAAAAAAAATTGGATTTGAGAAATTTTTATTCATGGAATTTATGAAATTTGTCAAAACATTAATTAAACAAAGCTTCTTAAAGTAGTTCCAAAAATTGTCCCATTATTTCTCTTGAAAATAAACAAAATTTTGATAATCATTAACAGCTACAGCTACATGGGTATGACAGCTATATACAATGCTCAAAGAGAAAGATATTAACTTAGTTGCATAAAAGGCAATTTCTTTGCCAAGACAACCTAAAGACTCAGAAAAATTGCAGGGAATGGGAATAGTACATCAATACGACTTAGATCATCACAAACATTCTCAATCGAAATCGAGAAAGTCCAGAGAAAGCACTCGCTAACCCATACACAAGAGACATGAAAGTAAGTCTCCACCAACTGAGCTCTGCGTATTCTAGTATTATCATTTTATAAGCTGAAGGAGTCACTAATTATAACTGCGTAAAGAAATTAAATTTGATCAATTGACTGATTTCTCTATAACTATCCAGTGATGTTGTCTCTTGAGACGACATACAGGTGAGTAATCCATCAAAAGAGATACCTGCCCATACACATACATCAATAATGTCCCTTTAATGAATATGACAGAGTAATAGTGGGTTCCAAGCTCCCGCCATTCCAACAGTCTTTGGTCACTTAGCAACAAAATTTTGTACTCCTCAGTAAATAATATATAGGCATCCATTGATGGTTGCATGTACGGTCTTTCCTTTCAATTGAAATGTGTGAGTGCCCAACTAAACCTTTAATTTTGGTGGCGCAGTGTGTGAGATACAGACAATGCTAGATATGCTGCATAAAATCCTCCTTCCTGAAATCATCTCCCCACAGTTGATCTTAACACCAGGTTACTAGTAGCTGCAAACAATAAAATATCTCAGATGAGTTGGTATAGTGGTTCTCTGACTCCTGGCAATTAACTGCAAATAATGATTATTCGCAGACACTTAGTGCTATAGGTCTTATAATGTCATACATTTTCAAAAGTTGTTCTTTTTTTTTAGAAATGCATTTCACAAGCTATGAATTACCATAAGACACACATTCAACTATCTTGTTGCCTAAAATTGATTCTGGCTAACTCCTATTCACCCAATAGCTTACGATCGTAATTTTTGAGATGAATCCATATTTTCTCTTCAATAAGTAGGAAAATGCCTATATTGTTTTTCATTTTATTTTCCTTATCTCCGAAAAACAGATAGAAAAGGGAAGAAAATACGTAAAATGTACGAAACTAGCTCACAGTTTTGACAGATCAATTTTCTATCAGAATGGTGGCTTTTCATAACCAGTGATGTAAATAAACTGAATGTTTTGAACTTACATATCATTTACATAAGTTTTGTTTATATCATAATAAAATGCATTATTTTTATAAACGTTAAACCGTTATTTCCGAATGCATTTTGTTTTCTTTATTAATTTATCTATAATTAGAAATATACTACAGTATAGATAAAACTATAGTAAAAGTAATGAACAAAAAATGAGTATTTAAAAATCACTTTGAGGAAACTTAATTGAAACAGAGAAATTAATTAATAGAGAAGATTTATAATCATATTAACATTCTCAAAATATACATATTGTTGGACTGTTTTCGCTGAAATTTCTGTAAGTGATACCCTTTTAAGTTTCAATCAAGAATTGCCTATGAGAAATCATCTCTGAAAATTTATTAATACAAGAGTATACAGCTGAAATTTATACTATTTGTGAAATTCAACGAACTCTTACTCCTACCCCATGTTAGGACAATCCAGGCACTGCAAGGGACAATCAAGTTTCAAGCATTTGGAGATTCGGAGGAAGAGATATCCAGCAAGGAGAGATGATATTAGGACAGAACAAGTTCGGACACTGTGGAGAGAAGGTGGATATCTTTGCGAAAAGCAGATTTTTAAGACTTTCAAACATATATAAATCCTAACTTTGTCCAACCTTTCAATAAAAAATGAATCATCGTCATTGACTGCAAGATAAAACGGCATTGTTTTTGGGTGGACGGACGATGGATGACGGAGATTTCTGGATCTACGGAGGAGTAAAAAGGTCCTGAGTCGTATGAATGCTGTGGAAGATTTTATATGGAATCTACCGATATCAAATATCCACAGAATACTTGCTGTTGTGCAAATATTTTACTGTGTGTTACAGTTTGAAAGCTTTGTGTTGGATGTCGTTTAATTGCAGGATTAAATAAATATGATCCAATAGAACTAACTAATGAATTAGAAAAACGTCTTCCAGATGCTAACAGAACTAACAAAGTCCTTATATATGTGAAACGAACTAACAAAAAATTATGAACATAACTAACAAACTCGTTCCAAATGCTAAAATATCTGATTTAGAAAACACTCTTAACAAATTCTCAGAATTTGAGAATATTTTTGTTAAAGAATTAATTACAACTATTAAAAGTGCTAGAGAAGAGAGAGAGAAAGAAGCGGAAAGAGAAACAGAAAAAGAAAGACTACAAAGAAATAAAGAACAACAAGCACTAGATCATGAATTGAAATTAAAGCATAGTCGGTGAGAAGATCACTTAATCACTGGTTCAGAAGACAGACGAGATAGGTTAGGAAATTCATCTCTTGTTTACTGGCAGGCATTAAAAGATGTCATTTGTAATCCACCAGAGAGAACAGAACAATCATTCTTTTTCCATCATGTGAAAACTGTATGAGTGCCTAGATGATTTTCAGGGGGAAATTATATTAATTCACTTGTATATATTACAGTATTATATCAAAGACTTGAATGAGGAAAAAATGTGTAGGGCTATGAAAAAATTAAGGAACATCGTCCTCAAAGAGCATTAGAATACTTCATTACAACACAAGAAAGATTTTGTTAATTGCTTAAATCGATAGAGCAATATACCTCGATACTTTAAGCTGCCTTAAACTTTATCTAAAACCCTAGACAAATTAAAATCTTAAAGAAGCTTAAATAATTAATAATCGTTGATAAAATAAAAGATGTTCTGCCAATTTATACAAAATCACATATACATCTAAAAAAACAAAGAAATGACTTTTGGTATCGGATTTAATTTAAGAAATCGACACTAAATGTTATTTCTACTATTCCACTTAGCCTTTGGATGGATGAGTAAGATGTTAGACCTTTTGTCCATCTACGTGCTCATTTAGTGGAAGGATTACCTGAAGAAGTTTTAATAACTCCCAAGGTTTTCCAGTTATTAGAAGAAATATTTGTTAAAGGAAAAAGAATGATGTTTGGTGAAAAGAATTCAGAAGAGTTGGTATTCAGTATGGAGGTAAGGGATGCAATAGACGAATTAGGAACAAAATGGAAGTCACATGACTTAGAAAATACGGAAATAAATGTACTAACTACTCCAGTAGAAGCAAATGCGACAAAGGAAGAAATAAATGAAATATTAAATACAAGAAACTAATGGTTCTTAATATCTCAAATAAAAAGACTTGGAAAATTGATGACAAATTATCTCACAGAACCAGGAAAATATACGAAAGCCTGAAATATATGAAATGTTGAAATGCAGATCTAAAAGAATCTTTCAAAAAAGATAACAGCAAATCTATTTTCATTTTCACAACCAAAGATTCAGTTATAGTGGATAAAACTTCTTTTATGTTTGAAGAATTTAAGGAACTCGTTCAAAGGGAATATATTATATATACTTCAGTTAGGGTACCTATTAAGAACACGAGAGAGAAAGTAATTGATAATGCTTTTATGGAAAGTTTCAGATCAATTACGGTTATTTCACTATGTGATAAAAAAGAGGCTGTATTGTTTAATTATGATATATCTTGTTGCGGAATTTTGGATATTTTGTTAATATCTGACATTCTTTCAAAACGTTTTTTTTTTTTTTTTTTTTTTTTTTTTCAATTTCATGTGTAATGTACAATTTCCCTGTGTGATGGGAAAATTTGGAACTTAAAAAAGAAAAAGTAAACAAAACGTTTTTTCTTTTATGTCAGAAGATCAGTTTTAACAATCGTAATTTGAAAGCAACCAGTGATTGTTAAATTAAAATTGTGAAATTTATGAAGTTATTCCATAGAAGAGAAAAAATTGCTTATAATTTGTTTTAGGCTATGAATAAGTTTTAATGAATAGCATATTATGTAGTTGAGTATTTTCACAATGTAATATATATTTACTCTAACACACTCTATGTGTGTGTGTGACCCTAATTTATGATCGAGAAATGAACATATTGACAAATATGGTTCTCAGGGTGAGACAGAGAGACAAAACAGTGCCAGAACTGAAAAATAATTTTTATGCGAAAGGAAGGGTCCAGCAATAGAAACTGGAGGAAACGTGTGAATTCAACAAATGTTTGCCCCCACCCCATGTTAAAATAGTCCAGGATATCCAAAAAGCTATTAAATTTAGAGCATCTGCAAAAGCGGCGGAGTGTATATCCAGCAAGGACACAATCAGATGAGTATTTTCGAAATCTGTCTGTATGTTTTTTCTAATCAAGTTTCTTACAATGAAATAAAATTTGGAAATTTCGCAATTTTTTATTTAACGATCACTATTTGCTTTCAAATTTTAGTTATTCAAAAATAATCTTCAGGCGCAATGAACCATTGCCACTGATAATAATGATGCTGATAATACTATTAATATTATATATCTAGCAATTTTTAATCTCTTATTATTTAATCTAAAATATATTTTTAAAATATTTCTTTCGACATTTAATTTTCTAATATTTCATAATAATTAATAAATAATTCATAATATTTCTTTCGAATTTAAAAAAAAAAAAGATTCTTTTTTACTTTACTTTTTATTCATTTCAACAAAAAGTTTACGGCTCAGTTTCTTGATTAAAAGTAATGAATGAGATTCAAAATAGCTAATTACGTAATTTGATCTATGTAAAAGCGTGTCTAATTCATAACATAAAAGTTGAGAGGAGTGATATCGATAATTTGAAAATGATCGAAATTCGATTATTCAAAATCTGTTCATGCGTAGGATTAAACTGGTCAGAAGCTTAAATTCTTAGATCAACATTATATTCACCTATTACTCTATTCCCATATGAAATATGAATAAATAAATAAACTAAAGCTCTAAAAAAAAAATCTAAATATGGTTCAATGTTAAGTCAGTTCAGTTACATATGGTTTATTCTTCTAAATAAATAGTTTTCCCCATAAAATAACTTTTTGTTTGGAAATGGTCGTTTTCAGTTAATTCAATAATTTAAAAACAAACGTTTTGGGAACATAACACTTAATTCTACTTAATAATTAAATATAAATACACAAAATGCCTTCTATATATGCAATTAAGATTTTGTCTAGAGTTTTTTACATTATCTAGACTTTTTATCGTTAAATCAAATGTACTACCCCAACCACTCACTTATTGACTTACTTAAAGTAGATTTGAAATATTATTGTGAAGAATGTTAGCAAATATGTAAGATTTCTGTAATTACTAGAATAAGATCCCTAATTTACCTAGTTATCTAGCATACTTGAGAAAACACAGGGCCACATATACTCACTCTGTTACTTAACTTGCCTGCAAAGTCAAAAGTTTGAAAGTGTGAAAATTATCAATCTTGTGGGGTTTTTTTTTATACAAATGTGCTTAATTTAATAATAAATTGGTAGAAAAATAATTTTTAAATTAATTATTTTTTAATTAAATTTTATTAATAATTTAACGAAATTTACTGTAAGTTTCAATTGAAAGAAGCCTTGGTGTATATATATACATATGGGTATATATATATATATATAGAGAGAGAGAGAGACATCAATAGGTGATCAACATAAGTTGCAAAAAACAGATAAAAAACGGAAATATATATATATACATAAAATATGCACGGACCGATACAAGTAGTAAAAAGGAAATCAACAAGAAATAATCAGAAATTAATTATAATATTTTGGAGATAGATTTATGAAGCAGTACATATCCTCAAGATAATTCAAAAATGTTTTTTCTGCCTTCTTTGGATCTAAGTCAAAATTAATCTAGCGCTGTATTCCAATAACATGGAAGGAACAAAAATATTTTTGCGTTTTTTGGGTAGGCTAGCTATGAAGAAAATGCATATATATATGCATGTGTGTGTGTATGTGAATGGATGGGAATATGAATAGCGGTCATAGTACATATTAAGAGGGACACTATTTAGTATGGACCTACAGTAACATTCCACTCAGAATATCAGAAAAGTGTTTAGTTAGATACATAATTTAACCTTTCAATAGTGACAAAATATAGAATTAACGAAATGATAAACTGTATTCAGAGGGCAATACAAAGTAGGTGCTCAAAGTGTCATCCAAGTATGTCATTGTACAGTTCATACCAGCCCCCACTCGAAGACACCCAGTTCTGAGTTTATTCTGGCCACTTCATTAAATTTTCACGACAACATCCTACTTGAAGTCCGTGAGTATATTATTCTAATGATGCCATGCGCTACAATGATATTTAGAAACTTTGAAAATGCGCAACCTTTAAAGAAGAAAATTTGTTCGATAGATTTTCAGGAAACGTTAATAAACAAATCAGAGCAACAGCCGATAGAATTGCTTTTCACTGAAAATTTATCTGCAGTAAATTCTTGACAGTGCTGTTTTTGAGATCTGCTGCTTTTCTGTTACACCGAGTGCAATCCGAGTTTAGATTCAATAATTAATGTTGTCAGGTTTGATAGGCACTTTCACTACTTTACTGTCATTTTGTCAAAACTATTTACTAAGCTCATGCATATGTATGTATATATATACAGTATACTCATGTATATGTATGTATATATATAATATATATATATATATATATATATATATACTGTATATATATGCCCAATTGATTTCAACCGTCCAAACTTTCAAAAAAATATTTAAATTTTTAATTTTTTAATTGCTTATTTAATTTTTTATCGTGCAAAATTATCTTATTTCTAGTTCATTGCTTGTCAGTTCTAATTTATATATACAGGGTGATTATAAAAATAAACTTTCTCGATTTTTTGAGGCGCTAGACATCGTACCTTTCACAGAAACTACACAACATTTTGGTTTACGCTATTTTGAGGTATGTGCCCAAATCTACATACCTTGTTCTCTTCTTCTAGTTTCAAGTAAGTTTTAGTAGTCTGAGATCAAAACCGTGATCTGATGAGCATCGCAGTTTGTTTCTATTTTCTTGTTAATCTATCTAACCCAAGCAATTTTCGTTTTTCACGTACCGTTTCCGACACAATTTATGGTTTTCGCTACTGATACATTCAATAAAAAATGTAGACGTTGCCATTTGAAATTTTCGAAATTTTGGCGCTGTAACTGCTGTTTTTCATAGACTCTTGAGAGCACACCTCAAAATATCTTAATCAAAATATCTTTTTCTGTTTCTGGAACGATAAAATAGCTAGCGGCTCATATATGGTTCATATCATTCGCATCATTAGCTCCTGTCCTAGATCTGCTCAAACAGCTTTAGCTAGACTAAGGACTGGCCATACTAAGAGTTTGACCTTCAATGGAGACGAGAAGACATATACCCTTTGTCATTGTTCGGCCATCGTGTCTCCCTCTCATCTCATCGATTGTATTGGTGCCTCTGTGAGGCAACTGTTGATTGAGGAGGACCGTTTACGATCTATTGATGCAGCATGATCTACTGGACTTGGTTTAGGATTCTAAATCAAGAGGATAAGCAACAACAACAACAACAACATATCATTCGTTGGAAATTTAACCCACCCTTCTCTCCACGGTGGAGAGGCTTCTGGGAACGCTTGATTGGAATTTTAAATGGTCTTTTAAGGAAAACTCTTGGTACTCTCTCTCTCTCTGTCATGAATAGCAGACCATTAACTTACATATCCGAGGAACAAGAGCTGAATCCCTTGACCCCCTCAATGTTTCTTCAGGACATTTTATTAAATGATGTTCTGATTTGGATTAAATTGAAAAGACTAATATTGTTTTGAGATGGAAACATATTGTTGATGTTTTCGTCAGTGTTGTCATCTATGAACAAGACTCGCTGCATTCATTTCACAATCAATCCTAATAGGAAATAACAATTGCATTCTGCTACGCGTTTTATAGATAAGTGCTCTGCATTTACGCATCGTAAACCTAGAAACAATCTATCAATCTACCTTAATTTATGGGAAACCCGGAAAACACCCATCAATCTGAAAATTCAATCTCAATGTTGGTTCGAATTGCTTATACTCGTTGAGTAAATCACCAGAGTTTCCCAGTTCTCTAAAAGCAACGAGTACTACGGACGGAAGGTTTAACAACGAACGTTTCTAGGTAGATTCGAATCTCTGACCTCCTCAACGCCAATTACGCACTTTACTACTTATGCAAAATATCTTATGCTACAGTTTTGAGCACAATATTTGCCAGGAAAATATTTTAGTAATTCCATAAAATACCTAAAGAATTTTTGAATAAATTATCCACATGCTAACAATTTGATATCAACCAGAGATTAAGCATTTGTGGTAGACTTGGGAATAAATTTCAAAAATAAATTTGGGTAACTAATATTTATCTGTATCATATTTGAATTAAACTGTATTATAAGAATATTAGGATTTTAAAATATGGTTTTTAATTTTAAAAACTAAAAAAAACAAAAACATTTTCCTAAGTAGTTCCTTAAAAAGGAAATTTGTAATAAAAATTTAAATAAAAGTACTTTATTAATAAGTCAGTAACATTTAACTACCACATAAAATAAACTGAAAAGAAAATATTTGAAATTTACCATAAGATTTCTTAATTGCAAGCAAAATCTCCTCTTAAATCACCGTTATTTTTATTTAACAATTTTATCGTGTCCTAAAACCCCCCTTTTTTATTTCTGAAGCAGAAGACAGTGTTTTTAAAGTACTTGTTGGCAAATATTTATTTAATCTGAAATCCGGCTATAATGCAGCAAAATAAGATTATGTTATTAAGCTGCAATAAAAAAGATTTGTCTTCCATGTAAGCTTTGTATCCCTAATATCTTTTATGGATACAAAGGTTATTTAATTTCTTAAAGCTTAAAACTTACTCTTATTGATCGTTATTGATTACGATGAAAGTACATGACACATGCAACCTTAAAATATTTTATTTAGTACTAATTTCATTTTTACTTATTAAATTTTCAAGACTCACTATGCACAGGATAAGATTGTCGTTACCTTTGCATTTGTGAAAGATATATATATATATATATATATATATATATATATATATATATATATATATATACTTTTCAAAGTTCTTGAATTAGAATAGCATATTTTAAATTTACTTGTGCTATCTGATAATGTATTTGATAGTTTATTTATATTTTTGTCTTTAAATTGTTCAAATGAAAGTTCTATAATTTATATCATAGAAACTGACCGCACTATACCAGAAATTGAATACACTTTAAACAAAAAAATATATAGAAATTAATATTTTTTTAGATATGTAGTTGAACTACAGCTGTGAACATGTATGAAACAAATAGGTTATTAAATAATATCCATGTTTTTCTCTGAATCTGCCATTCCTAGGCAGCTAAGCTATATCCCTAGCTGCTATGCACAGCGCATTTATATTATATACTGCATTCACATTTTGATCCAGGTCAGTTTATGTACTTCGTGTTATTGAAACCTTCAAGATTAATGCATGGACCAAACGCATTATGATTCCCGCAGAGTTATGCAATATTTTTGTCACCAAAAATCTGCAATGCGAGTCGTTTCATGAATAATTCATACTTGAGAATCATTATTTTTCGTTTCACAGCGGTGCGGGCTACCTATTCATTCTGTACATTCTTCTTTCTGTTGGATATGTACTTCCATATGCTAACAAGGAATATCAATGGAAGGGAGAGAGACGCGATTCCAGATTTTTACTCCATCATTTTTAGATGCTACCTAGCAAAAAGGTTGCAAGTGAACGAGTTTTTAAATTAAATAACTTCTTCCTCGATACATTGAAGTTTTATTTAAATACGCTGCAGAATCCACTTTTTGAGCATATCGTACGCACACCCAGAGTAATATGTATTAAAGAATGAAGCCATTTTATTCACCATACACATAAGAAACAATTGAAACTTTCAGAACTATGTACATAAAACCTCTTCTCATGGGCGTTTTGATATTCATGTTCTATGAGCCAAGAAAATTTGACTTTATCTGCATATGCAACAGAAGAGTGTATTGGAAAGGTAATCAGTTGCACCTACACTTTTCAAATATTTCTTGTGAAGTAGCTGTGCTTAGATACAGAGAAAAAAATGAGATGCGTGAACTTTATATCAGAACTCATATAATGATTCTTTTTATCTTTTCACAATCCAGTGGTGGATGGAAAAAATAAGCTTGTATTTTTTTCTGAGGTGTTTCTTTTCGTTGACAAGCTCATCATAAAAGGTGTACTTGGCTGATTGTTTGCATGCTAAAGTAAATAATGCTAGAAAAATTTAGAAATGAGAAATTAGTTTCTTTTGAAATTGGAATTGCAATTCTTTACGGATTTACTGTATACTTCATTTGAGAAAATCCAAAATCTAGTTAAAATTATGAACTTTTTCTCTTTTTAAATTAGCACTACATAATTTTTTATAAATTAAACATGTCTCAACTATGTCAATAATCAAATTTTAAATAAAAATTGAAACAAAATATATAATATTCTATAAAATGTATTTAAGCTATTTATTTAAATATATCTTCCATATATTTATTTTTATAATTTCTTTTGAATGAATTAAATGCATTTACGTGTGATTGATGTTATTTGTTGGTGAAACAGGTTTAAGCAATTTTCATGGTTAATTTTAATTATGAATACACCTACTTCATTGCATAATTCTTAGCATTTAAGTAATATCATAGTGAAAATCTTAATTTTTACCAATACATCCAGTATTTCGAATTTTTATCCCTTTCCGACTGGGTATCATACTATACAAATAAAGTTTAACGTACTGTTTGAACAACATTTTATAAATCCTTTAAAAGTTTAATAATATTATCGTACTAATATTTTATTAAGATTTTATTTCGCTTAATTAACAAAATATTGAAATACGAGGGGCAGTCAAAAGTTCCAGAAATTTCGTTGTAACTCTTTATAACCACAATATGATAAATTTACTTTTTATTACTTGAATTTATACTAGGCAATGTGATTGCGGATAAATATTTTGAAAGAGCACAGAGGACTCGACGTTTCTTGAGGCAATCGTTACTAGTGGCAAGACCTGGGTGTGCGCTTATGACCCGGAGGCAAAGATTCAAATCAGAATGTCCTTAACCAAAAAAAAAAAAAAAAAAAAAAAAAAAAAAAAATCCCATCATGTTAAATCCAAAATAAAAGTGATCATTGACTCATTGCGTTCTTCAATAAAAAAGGTAGGATGCACTCTGAATTCGCACCAGCTGGATAAACTGTTAACCACCGTTTGTACATGAAGTTTTTGAAAAGACCGAGGGAAGAAATCCGAAGGACATCACAACAAATGTGCAGCCAAACGTCATGATCACTGCATCACGATAATGCTTCCTCGGAATCCACTTTAAAATGTAGATCCCGGTCTGTTTAGCCCTCGTGTGCACAAAATGACCGTAGAGAGACAAACCAAACCAAACCCACACATACATTGTTGTGCAGACATGGCTCGCAGAAAAAAAAAAAATTTCCATTCCTTCACCAGCCTCCCTACTCATCGGATTTAGAACCAACGGAAATCTGGCTCTTCCTCAAATGGTTTCAAAGGTAAGCGTTTTGACACTGTTGAGGACATCAAACCCAAAGCAACAGCTGAATTTTGGAAGTTACCACAATAGGACTTTCGTCGTTGTTTCCAGCAATAGCAGGAGTGATGGTACAAGTGTATGTGTTCGAAGGGACCTACTTTGAAGGGTATTTAGTAAATGTGTATCTATATTGTGCTGATAAAAGTTACAACGAAATTCCGGGAACCTTTTGACTGCCTGTCATATATTGCCTTATCTAAGTTCCAGTTTAGTGTATTGGATCGAGCATGAATGTGTGATGTCAATTAATATGAAAAAGCAAAAACCTTTAAAATAATGTCTTAGTTATAAAAGTGTTCCAGAGTTTCTTTGCTATAAAACATTACTCTAGAAGTTTCGTTTAAAGTAATTGCAACAATACTAAAACAGTTCTTAAAAATATTAAATTGAAGCTTTTTTAAAAAAAAAAAATATGGGTTTTTTTTCCACAAAAGGCTAACAAATCACATAAAGGCACATTAAAATGTACGACTTCTATATACCGAAATTTCTACTTGATTGCAAAGATCAACCTCAAATTTAGTTTTGATGGAATTAAGAGCAAAAAACCAATACTTTTTTTCTACTCGAAAAGTCTTACCTTAGTAACCTTCTGTAACAATTGTTACCAATTTGAAGAAGTCAAGAACAAGGTATGGAATGTAACAAAAACTGCCAGATCAATTCGCTCGGTAATTTATAAAACAATTACAAGAAAGCAGTTTCAATTTCTTCGAATTCAACTTAACCGTTAAAACAAACAGAAACGCTATGGATCATAAGCGAGAAAGAACGGACATCCCCAATTTTCTTTTTGCTTGTTCATTGAAGCAGCAAATTTGCTTCCGTCGGTGTATTGCGTTTCTTTTTATTGATTGAATTGTTGGTCAGTTTGATTGGTGTTTTCAGTCAAAAACTATGATACAATTGAGTTTTGATTCTCGGGGGGATATATCTAAGACACAATAAAGTTTCCCTTCTACAGTTTTACATCAAATGAAAAATCTTTTTGATCCTTGGAAACTTCGCTTTGATTATCGTTGTTTTAACGATCAATCGATTCTTCTTACCCCTCCCTTTATTGTATTTTCAATTTAAAAAAACTTCGTGTTTGCGGTGCGGTTCACGAGGATTATCGAATTTGTCTAAGTTTTATGTCGGAAAATAAAGAGCCTTTCCTTTAGAATCAAGTCGTTTTGGGGAAAATAGGTTCGATATTCATTTTTACGAAGTTCTTTGACCATTTTAAATAGATAAGTTTTATTTACTTATTTATTCATTTATTATTTTTTTTTTTTTTTTTGAGAATAGTGAAATTAAAAATTGATATATTTTTGTAAAAACATATTCATTTTTCGTATTTTAGGCACTTTTAAAATACCTTTTTGCTCAGAATGAAGAAATAGTGATCATTTTATTATAGTTGGCAAGGAAAATGTTGGTATTAATTATTAGTCTCACGTTTTGATTAAACTAATTAATTCTAGGATTACTTACTCTTCAAGAAATATTTCTCTATCATAACATAACTTGTACACAAATTTGTCAATAAATTAATGGAAATTATGTTATTAATAACTAAAAATATTCGTAATCCAAAGTTAAAACATTCACCAATAAAATAAGTAAAAATAAATAAAGCTCAATTTTCTGAGAAGAAATTGAGAATTATACTGTGAAGAGAAAGTTAGATAATTCTTAATTCTTTAAAATATTTTTAAAAAACAGCAATTTTCAAGTAATTCTATAGGGCAAATTTGATAGGGTAAACATTTAGGCATACAAAAATTACAACAATTTGGAATATGTGATAAAAATCTATATTAATTATGATATAAATATGGAATAGACGAGATTTTATTTGCTAAATATAGTTTAATATAGTTTTTAAATTATAATTTTACTCCAATTTGTTCAGAGTAGGATGTAAAAATGTGATCTTTAAAAGAAGAAAAAATGAAATATAATTGAGAAGATAATTGGTGAAATAAACGGATAATTGATTAGTATCTTAGGCATTTAAATATTATCGTTTCAATGATTTGTTTTAGTAGTGTATAATTTATAACGAAAATAATATTTACCAAGAGCAAATATATAATGTATTCAAAAATTAGAATGTTTAATATTAAAATTTTCCTACGTATTATTTTGTTGCTTACCTTTTCCTCTTCAAATGACTTTTTCAAAAGTTTTATATTAATTTTGATATAATTGTGAAATAGATGAGATTTTATTTGCTAAATATAGAACACACTAGTTTTTAAATTATAATTTTATACCAATTTGTTCAGAGTAGGACTTAAAAATGTGGTTATAAGAAAAAAAATTATATGTAAATGAGAAGATAATTGATGAAATAAATGGATATTTAATTAGTATTTTAGTCATTTAAATATTATAGTTCCAATGATCTGTTTTAGTAATGTATAATTTACAACGAAAATAATATTTACAAAGAACAAATAAGGAATGTATTCAAAACCAGCATTCTCAATATTAAAATTTTCCTAAGTATTATTTTGTTGCTTACATTTTTCTATTCAAAGGACTATTTACATAATAGCGCATAAAAAACTTTATCTAAAAATAGAAGACACACTTTCTTTATATCTAAAAATGCATGATGTTATGTTTTTTCCTAAAAATAAAAGGAACCTCAAGAGCGGCAGAATCCATTTATGAGTTTAGCGAAAATCGCTACACCTCTGACTTATTTTAAGATACAATAAACGTAAAAATTTGAAAAAAGCATTTGACCGCTTTATTTCATTTTCTTACTATAGAAAAGACAATCAACTGACATCTGACATTTTCAGCAAAAAATAATATTTTGTAGCATCTTTTCGACTTCACAAAGGATTTTGTGTTTACATTTTTATAAATTGTTTATTGCATTTTGTCACATATAAAATAAATATTATCATTTTCACGTGTTTATTTCTTGTTGGCATCAACAACAACATTTCCTTATTTCATATATGTTTTCTACTTTTTCAAGATAGTCTATAAAAACTTATTTGGAAATAAGTAAAATTTAATTTTTATAGAGTTATGCATCTAATTACCATAGAATTTGAAATATGTCAATACAAAGAAAATGACTACTTTTTCTTAGCAGAAATAGATTACATAGAATTACATCTTCTTAAACCAGAATTGCATATCAACAATTTTCATACTTTCATTTAGAATAAATAGTCTTTGTAGACAATTAATAATATTTCTTCCCTCTATTAATGAATTAAATCATTCTTTATAAAATACTTATATTTATAATATACTAATTATATATATTATTATAATATTAGTGGCACATGCAATAAAACCTTACACTTTGCATAAGAAACATAATAATTTTGAATTATAATTATTTAATTTTAGAGAAAATTACTTCTTTTCTTGTTGGCAATAAAATTGCGTACGTGAAGGAATTGAGATAGAATCTAATAAAGAAAATAAATTTAACTACTTTTGCTAAGAAAAATAGTAATTTTCTTTATATTTTGTACTTTTGAAATCTTTCAAAATAAGTGGTAATTAGATTCATAACTATACAAAAATTTTATCGTAGAGTAATGAATATTATATTATATTATATTTTTAGTATGTCACATAGTTACAAAGGAAATACATACATTCAGATATAAAAGTCAACATGCTTCAATTAAAGTAAAACAATGTTTAAGAAATTATAAATATTTTAAAAGATTAAATTTACGACAACGTTGCATTTTATGAGTTAAACAGAATTTTGTAAAAGCAAGTGATAAAAACCAAATTACTTCACCAGAATATGCAAAAACTCTAAAAATGACGCCACATAAAAACTAGACACAGGAGGTGCTTTTGTAGAAAATCCCACGATTTCACCCTTACTTAAGCAGGAACGGAAAAACTTTTCACATCATTATTAAAAAGGGAATTTTTGAATATGCTTTAAGTAATTTGTGTAGTTGTTGTTCCAGTTAAAATTCCTTTAAGGCAGGAAAGTAGTGTTGACATTCGAATTCGATAAATAAGTTAAAGAGAAATAAAAAATCTTAAGTTGAAATTGCAAAAATTATTGGAAAAGACTGTTCAAAGTCCAAACTAAAAAAATAACTAGACAATTTTAGCAAATCTCGTAAAGTACCATCAGGATTTCAAATGAGCTGGATGCTGGAACACTGTTCAGGAAAAAGAATAAATCCGAAAATTTCCGCTCTTCAATTAACGGAATATGTTGCCACTACAACTAGTAAAAGTGTTAATAAGGAAAACGTTCAAAAATTTCTTTGATCCTGAGGATTTCAGATCAGAGTTACTCCCCCCTCCTAAAAAACATATTAATATACAGAATAAATCACAGAAAAGGCTTAACTTGGCTAATGATAAGGATTTTCATTTCTGGAAAATCGTCCTCTTCACCCATGAAAATAAACATGATATTTTCAGAAATGATGGACGTGGCAAAATTTGAAGTACAGAATGAAGAATTGAAATCCATAAATTTCGTTCCAACAATGAATTATTGTGGAGGAGGTGTTCTGGTTTAGGGATCAATGGCGCCTGATGTTGTTGAAAAATTAACTTTCACTGAAGAAGATAGTTTCAAGTTTGAAACTTTTCAAGTACTACAAGATGCATTTGCACGATATTTTGCAGATATCTGTAAACCATACACAGATGATGGTAACGATCCAAAACACAAGCAAAGATTATGAAAGAATGGTTCCATTATAAAGTAACTGTCTTTTACAAAGTACCTATACAGCTCCATTCCCCTATTCAATCAACAGTTTGAAAACTATCAATGTATGAGATGAACTTAACAGAAGAGATGGAAAATACTGTGTTCGAGATTGATTCCTTAGAGAAAAGACTGTTGCAAGTGTGATTTGTTTGAAATTACGACAAATATTAAATGATATATTGTTGCTTCAATGCCTGGCAGATTTCAAGCCAACAATGATTCACAAATCCAAGTTAAAAGATACTTAATTAACCTCAATTGCGTAAGTTATGCTAATATTCCATTCATTTGAAGTGTACGTACACTTTTATGTTATAGGACTTACATTAAATGAATCGTTTGTCGTTTCTTTTTCAATGACTCAGTAGCAGCATGGTGGGCCATGCTTTGGAATTGCCTACTAGCAGATTCCGAAAGATTCCTGAGAATGTTTTTCTTTTTACGGGGTAGAGTTGCCAGCCCTACGTCCAAGGCTCTACAGTTATATTTGACAGGGACCAACAATTTAAAGTGTATTCCAAACCACTAGAATCATCCATGGCACCGCCGGTATTCGAATCCGAAACCTGTGCCACTGAGCTCCAGAGTGCTAGTCGAATACAAGCCATTGTTGCTTTTATGGAATTATTCTGATCAGTTTCAATTGGGAAGTTTAAATGTGAAAAATAGATTTTTACTTTATTAATTTTTTTTGAAAAACCATTAATTTCAAATATTTTATTATTTGAAAATATGATTCTAATCAAATTAATTAGTATAGAAAATACCATTTTAATACAATATTACTGTATACAACCCATTCATCAACTTAAATGAGACATAGACGGTTGTATTGATATGGATTTAAAGTGATTGCATTCAGTCACTGACGATTTCCCATTTTACCGGAAACGACTTGATCAACAATGGATTGACGATATATGTGTGTGGTCTGTTGAGAAAACAATTTTTCAAGATGATTTTGCTTTCAATTTGTTTCTTTTCACTTCGGGAAAACGGCATGGTTGCAATTTTTAGACGTCTTATAACTTATAGATTATTTATATTAATTTTAAACAGTATAAGGTTCAAAGAAATGAATCATCATGTGCGTGACAAAAAAAATCTAAACATCCCTTAAACTATAAAGTGCATATCCCATGGTTCGTCAATTCTCTTTTGCCAATTCACCATTCATTTTCCTTTCCACAATCAACAATCAAATTGCATTTGAACGTTGTTGCTTGGTGAAAAGTTGTTGTGATGCCTCGTGTAAGAAGCAGAAATGCGTACCAGCACGTTTTTTGACTTTGATAAAGGTCGAATTGTAGCGTACCGGGATTATGGTTTAGCAGTTACATTTCTGGTGTGTTACGACCCGTGGCTCTACCTTTTATTCGAGCCCTGCGAAACCCTACGTTTCAGCAGGATAATTCACAACCGCATGTTGCCGTATTGTACGACCTCCTTGATACGGAAAATGTTCGGCTGTTGCTCTGGCTTACACGTTCACCAGATCTCTCGCCAATAGAAAACGTCTGGTACATGGTCGCCGAGCGCTGGCTAGTCACCATACGCCAGTAAGCTGTGGAATCGTGCTGAAGCTGCATGGGAATCTGTACCTGTAAATGCAATCCAATCTCTGTTTGACTCAATGCCTAGGCATATAAATGCTGTTATTACTGCCAGAAGTGGTTGTTCTGGGTACTGATTTCTCAGGATATATGCACCCAAATTTCTTGAAATTTTAATCACTTGTTATTTCCAGTATAATATATTTGTCCAATAAATATCATTTTGCTATCTGTATTACTTCCTGGTGTAGCAATTTTAATGGCCAGTAGTGTATATATATATATATATATATATATTATTTCCTTTGGTTAAATATAAATATATATATATATATATTATTTATATATATATTTATATATTTAAATTATATATATATATTTATATATATATACTAGATCCTCCAGTTAATCTAAAGCCTACAAACAGAAGGAGTTTTATTTGTTAAAATGAAAGCTTCATTGAGAAGTATACAACATCTGGAGAATTTTGCACATTTCTCTTATATTTATTCAATTGAACTTTAAAATATCCTATATCTTGTTGAGTTATGTAACTTGAAGAAAAACAAGAATTAAAAATTAGTTGAATTATTTATATAGAAAAATACTTCTTAAATTTATTATATTATTATGTTAACTATATATTCATCACACTGAACTAAAATATTGCTTAATTTATATTTCCCAAGCAATATGTTGAAAATCAAAAAAAAATTTCATAAGAATATTTTTTTCATTTTCTTGCATCATTCAAAAACCAATATATTTTAATGTGGCTTCAGTTACAAAATTAATTTTGGTCAATTGATTGCACAACATATATTATATAAAAGCCTTTTGAAAGCACTTTGTTTTTTTTTTTTTTTTTTTGTCTTTTATTACTCCAAGCTTTTCATTACCATAATTTTGTGTTATTTTTTTCACAAACTCTCACTGTAGTTACAATACTATAGAAGCACATTAATATTTATCTAAATAAATAAAAATAATATGTTTAAGGAGATTTAAGTATTATTTATTTATTGTTCTATTATAAAATATAAATAAACAGTACAGAAAATTAGTACCTATTTAATTATTTTATAAATATTAAATAGGTAACTGTAATCCAAATAAAGAATTAGAAGGAAGTCTATTTACTGAAAGGAAATTCATAAAAATATGTCGAGGTATAACCACTTTTATTGCAGCCAGCATTAAATTGACGCTTAAGGCTGCAATGTATTGTTAAGTATTGTATTGTTGAAAGTGTCTTAGGATATGACCGAGTTATTTTCTGAGTTGCATTGAAAAGAATTCAGATATTAAAATCTTAGTTCCTAAAATTTTAACCATATTGAGAAGATATTTTAAGAAAGAAAACAAATAAAGGGGCATATAAAAACATTTATAAGAGCTATTACTTTAATATAGTATGCCACACTTTTACACAAATTTATACCATTTTTTACAAATTGTAAAGTTCCTGGTAATATTTTGTACAAAACCTTTTGAAGCTGTATGATTCAAATGTAATATTTCGATGCCAAAACCAAATATATCTTTATCAAATAAGATGAAAAAATACTGAAAATTTTGACTTTTTTAAACATTTTTGCTACCTGTTTTCGGTTCAGTTATAACAATGCATCAAGTAAAATAAAATAACACAAGAGGACAAAAAAATTCTAATGGTAATAAAGTTAATAAAATCAATTTCTGCATGAAATACATTCACTTGATACTTGAAATTTTCGATACTTGTTTTACTGTTGAGCACCAGAAGAAACTGAATAATATCTTGATTTCCGAACGAAACCATTACTTATAAGTAGGCAAAATAAAACCTGAATATGTCACACTGCCTCTTTAGTATCATAACGAACTTTTTATCCATTCGCCAAACATCTTGTCAGTTGGTCCCCATGCAGATTTGATCTGAGTCTCTCAATGTCTTCTTTGATTATTTTCGCTATCTGAAGAATTATGGAATATACTCAGAAACATAAGGGGACAAGGTAGTCTATATAAGTTCTTCTGCGTCTTAACTGATTGAGAACAGATTGCTTCATATCGCTTAAGGTTACGAGAAAATCTATAAACTCTCTTCTATGTCAACAATACAAGGAAATAAAATAATTGGATATGAACAAGACATGTTGTTCCTAATGTTACAAAATAGACAAGGCGAAACAAGGATAACGATCAGTCCAATATTTCTGTTTATTGTTTTCATATGAACCTTGGAAGGAAGATTCGAAAACAATTAGAAAATAAACCAATAGTTGCTTCAATCTGTCAAGTACAAACTATAATTGTTAGACAAGGAATTTTTATGAATATTACATTCTGAAAATACCTCTTTTCAATAACTTGCACAAGTTTGTTAAAATTAAAAATTTGTAAAATAATTAAAAGCTAAAATAAATTACGTATCAATATTAACGTTATAAACTTAATAGTTACAGCATTCAGTGACTGAAGTATTATAACATGTATGTTTTCAAGGTATATAAATGTTGTTGTTATAATTTTTAGGGTAAAGCAGTGAAATAGATTTTGAATTTTTATTACAGTTTCATAAAACATGTTTCTACTGTATTCGTGTGCATATGTATATTCCGTTACACATCATGTAATTGCTTTAAATATAAAATCAGTTTTTAAAAACATGGAATGATAAATGTATAAAATTCGTTAATTAAAACAATAAATTCCATTATCGACATGCTTATTATTAATTTCTAAATAAATTTATGTAAGCATTTCAACCGAAATCAATAGTTTAAAAATTTGTAATTTAATTAATTAGTGAACATCTGAACTTTGATGAGATTTTTAAAAAGTGTTATGAAGCATTTATTCTTTTAAATCTCATTTAAAATACTTAGTACTAAAATTTGATAATTATTTTCATTTGAGTTTAGCACTCCATTGATGAAGTTACAGTTGGGGACGAAAGACTTCGTTCGGCATTTTTAAAGAAATATTTAGTTCTATTGTCAGCATTAGTGTACTAATATTTTAAAAACTGAATATTTTAGATTTGTACGCTGAATTATCAAATATAAATCCCACGCAAAGTAAACACAACATCAAGATTAGCAAAAGCTCAGCTTTCATTTACCGTGTTTTGTAGAATAAAATTATTTTTAATCATTTTAAAATCAGCAGAAATATATTTTTATTATTATATTTATCAAAAAAAAACGTAAAAATTAAAAAGTTAAAAAACTGTGATTTAAGCATAATCCTCTAATATTCATGTTAGAGAAATTTAAAGGAAATAAAAAAAATTCAAATATAGAACTTTGTATACGTCCTCAATGTTTTGTATACTTTGTATACGTCCTCCAATGTTTTGTATACTTTGTATACGACCTCCAATGTTTTGTATACTTTATTTATCATCTTGAGTTCCAAAAATGTATTAAAATAACAATGAAATCAACTCTGAATTTAAATATCAATTTTTTTAATCAACAAACGAATGCTATAGTTCAAATTTCAAAAGATTTTCTATTTTTGCAAATGATTAGTTGCTTCTTCATCATGCAGGGCACATTAATTAACTAATCTATTAATTATTTTCAAACTTGTGTATTTCACAAAAAAATATAAAATAAACCAGACTTATTTAAACAAGGCATTTCTGCCAATTAATCCATATACTGTAAACAGTAATAGAAATATTAAAAATAATTTGTAAAATTCTTTTCTTCTTAGGGGTCATAGTCAAATTAAACAAACGTTAGAAAACTATTTTTATAAAATTTCAACGGATCGAAATTTTTTAAAGAATTACCATATTTTTTAATCTTTACTTTTAAGCTTCAATCTTAAAGCAAACTTTTGCAAAGTCACCATTCTTAATTTTGCATATTTTCCAAAGAACTATATATGTATGTATATAAATAAATTTGTGTATATAGATTATAATATATGTATATTTTTAAAACTTTATGTTTATAAATATTTATTATACAATATATCTATATAAAGTATATTTAAAAAATTTGAATTAGAAATATCCCATTATTTGAGGGTATTGCAAATGTATGTTCAATTAAATTTTCGTGCTTGCATTAGCCTAGTGGACAGTTATTTGGTTTTTTGAACATCAAGGAATTGAGTTAAAAATCGCAAAGATAAAATGGTAAAACGAAAAAATATATCCGCTGTCTTCTAGAAGGAGCATGTAAGCAATCCAGATGTGACCTGCTTTGGTATTGTTCCAAGTTGTGGTTCCTCTACTATATTGTATAGCGTAGTAAGGCCTCTATGACGCAGCCTGAGTAATACTAAATTTTCTATATGACTGCCGTGTACATGGTCAATAATCTTAGGATTGTTCAACATACAAAAAATTCGACGTAATTAACTGTTTCATATTGTATATTACTTTCCGTTTTGTGCACTCAAATAATAAGATCTTTACTTTACAATATTTTTTCTGATATCATCACATTTTTAACTTTTTTCCTTAAAATTGTATCATATTTTACGTATGGGCTTTTTCAATAGCATTGATCAAAACTGAAACATTTCGTATGAAACAAATAATGGGAATTTTCAACATTTTTCCAAAAACATTGCAATTTCTGATGGGGAAAAGGGACTCTACAGAGACTATTCCTTCTCAAGGGAAACAGGAGATCACCACATGAGGGAAGGAAATAGTACTGTCCTATATCAACTATTTATTTTCAGGTGGTTGACCTCCTCATTTTCTCGAAAATTCTGTTGAAATCTGGTTTTTGCAAATAAGTATTGGATTGGTTTGAAATGTACTAGGAAAAAAAGTTCGCTGTTTCTAGCGATTAAAAAAATTACTGCCGATTTACAATCCTAAAACCAATTTCCATTCGCAAAATACAAATTTTGAGAGATTTAATAAATTATTTTTCTTCTTTTTTTTTTGTAAAAAACCTGAAAAATATTTATTGTGTTTATAATTTATTACTTCTGTTACATTTTTAATGCGATAGAATATTTATGTTTCTGTTTCGATATATTATTTATTTATTTATTTTATTTATTATTATTTTTTGGGAGGGGGTTCTTATCATACCTAATTCCATTTTATGTGCACCAATATCCACAAAATAAATACATTTTTAATTTATCAATAGAATGTAATATATATTTAACCAAAGAAGAAAGTCATATGTGTTGCAGTACAGTAGGATTCAATACATATTTAAAAAAAAAAAAAACCATTTTCTAAAATTAAGAAAAGTACGTTTTAACTAAATCTCATGGCCAACAACAGTAAACAAAAGTACAGCAAGAAAAGATTAACAATAAAAAATATCTACAAAATAAGAAAATTGAATTCTGTATGAAGTTATTATTACACTCATGTCCATAAATTAAGCATATTGAAGTTCAGGCAAAGAAAGAGACAGAAGCAAAACAAATTTGACTTATTTGTAAAGTCTATTTATTAAACAAAAGGTAAAGAGCAAAAAAGATGCTATATGTTTGACATAATTAATAAAAAATTCGATTTTTACACCATGAAGCAAATTTCAAAAAAAAGAACCTATTTACAAAAAAACAGTATAACATGGTTAGTATGATGGTTAATATGGAGTATATCTCCCGGACGATGTAATACAGGCCTTACAATGCCTAGGCGTGCTGAGTATCAAATTATCAATCTGATCTTGGGGAATATTACACCACTCATCAAGCAATGCCCTCCGAAGTTCAGGTTGACAGGTGGGAGGGGGTTGACGGGCTGCAATTCGTCGGCCAAGCCATATCCCACTCATGCTCTATTGATTCAAGTACCGGTGAATATGCTGGCCAATCCATACGGTGATATCCCCTCCAATTGAAGGCATTCGTCTACAATGTTTGCACGGTGAGGACGGGCGTTGTCATCCATAAACAGAAATTCAGCACCCATGGCGCCCGAAACAAACGTACATGTTGTTCCAAAATGACATCCCGATAGATGTGGCCTGTCATCGTTACACTCTGAACATGCAGGTCAGTTCTGGAACCAAGAATAATTCCTCCCCAAACGAGCCATCCTGCACCACCGTAACGGTGTCGTTCAACGGGGTTCTCTTGGTGGTAACGGGTACCTGGCGCTCTCCATATGAAAGTCCGGCGAGAATCAGACTGCAAACTAAACCTGGACTCGTCGGAAAACATCACACCAGACCACTGTTGCGGTGTCCACAATGCATGCTCTCTACTCCAGGTTAATCGCAGGCGACAGTGAGTTGCGGTAAGTGGAACACATCTTACAGGCCTGAGCATGTGCCCTAAGCGTCTGTACACGGTCTGCCTTGGTAGCTGAAGAGAGCTGACGAGACAGGTCTGATGCTGTGCTCCGTCTGTTTCTTTTGGCAGTAACTGCTAAATACCGGTCCTCATTCGACGTTGTAACTCGGGGCGACCTGTGCTGTAACATCTACTCCCATTACCATCATCTTGGAATCGTTGCCAAAGCCTGGAGATGACACTCTGGGCGATTCAAGTTCATCGGATACTTCCAGCTGGGTACGTCCACACTCCAGTCGTCCGATCACGTAAAAAATCATTCAAATGCTTCCTTTGTGCCATAACTATGCGGTTATTGCACTGAAAGGCTTTTTAAAGCGCTTGTGAACAATTTTACTTCTTTGTCACCATTCCTTATATACCCCCTCTCTTTCACTCTCGTCATTGTGACGTACTATCCGCGCCATCTGGTGTTTTCCTGTAATTTGCATATTCTTCAAGATGTGTGTGATAATTCTACAGGTGAAATTTTTATTTTAGAGTTCAATTTCTGTGTGATTCTGAATTATCTTTAATTTATGGACATGAGTGGACTCAATTATAAATGTATATATATATTAGATTTAACATCTAAAACGACTGAAAAAAATGTTTTTTTTTTTTTGACAAGTGGGCACATATTTTTACTCCTGATTTCACTCTGGTAAATAGCTTAAATCCATAATGTTTATAATAAAAAGAAAAATTTATACAATAAAAAATATATATTTATTATAATTAAAGTAATTTGCTTAGTTTTACTCAACATAATTAATATCTGAACTGAAGCATCGAAGTAATAAATGATTTTCAGTGTACAGTTACATAACTTTATCTGAAACTAGAAAACTTATGCAATAAATAGCGGTACGCAACCACAATAACATAACGCATTGCATAATTTAGGAAGCCGTACTTAGATCTTTATGAGTGTAAAAGAAAAATGATGTCCTCATTCGCTTTTCTTTTATACTCATCAAGCAGTGAAAGATTTAATGAATTTATAAAGAAGAATTCTAACTTTTAAAGTAAATTAATTCCTAAGGACAGCCATAAAAATGGCAAACTGTTCTTTTTAAGGTTAGGATTTTTTCAACGATTTTTAAAATGTCGTTTATATTTTGCGTTATGGAATTGTGGACGAGTTTTTATATACTTGCTATTATTTTTTCATGAACGGTATGATACATAGTTCAAAATTTACTACTATCTAATTGGCATGTCTTTTAAAATTAAATTATGCCATGTGTTTTTTGTAGTTGTCCGCAAAAAAAAAAAATTTTTTTTTTTCTCTTAAAAAACTGTTAAAATAAATTATTAGGTTATTGTTAAATGAATATATTAATATATAATATGTAAATCAATGTGAATATTATAATAATTCAATTAAAATTAAAATAAGAAACTAACATCGTATAATTAAAACAAATATATTTCCAAGTTTGCATTGGCAATAATAGGCACAGGCAATTCGTGATAATACAGTAACAATTATATACCACACAAAATTTTTCTTACAACATGTAAAAAAATAAACTTTTAAACTCCTGATACATTAAAAGCAATTAAAGTTAAAAAGATAATGATTCCAAATTGTCTTGTCTTTTTTTTTTTTTTTTTTTTTTTTGCGAATGAAAAATTCGAATTTTACGAATGAAAATTATTTTTTTAAAAAATAATAAAAAACAATAATAAAGCTGGACATACTGATTTGTGGTCAGTTGTCCATAATACAGCCGAATTATAACAAATTCAATGACATCTACAGTGTACGAGAATCTGCTGTATTATTTCTACATTGTGCGACCACAATATGACAAGAACATTCTCAAGGGGTTTGGACTCTTCATCAGTCTCCTTGAATTAAATAAAGAGGTTTTGGTAACTAAAGATTTAATATCCCTATCCTGGCTTAAACAAGACGATTTCCATTTTACCACCACTGGATTGGTCAAAAAATTATTTTTCTGATTCAAAGACTTTTATAGTTATTATTTTTCATTACAATTTTTCTTAATCAATTATGTATATTCCAGTTACATCAATGATTTACATTATCAACATTTACATCACGGAAATGTTGGCTTGCAAATTGGTCCAAAGATATTATTGTTGATCTTTATAGAATTTTTCAAGCTAAATATTAAATTTAAAACAGTTTATTATGAGAGGGTATTTTTGTAATTATTCGTTTAATCAAAAATGTTGTCTGTCTAGACTGTAAGTCGAATTTGCAAAGCAATCACAATCATGTGTCTACAATTATTTCACATAAATTTGATATTTTAAATGTTACGAGATATATATGAATATATTCGGTTATTCCATATTAAAATGAACTTTTAAGTATTAGCAGATGTTCTATAATATATATATATGTCATGTCGACATATTGTTCAGAGGTAAGTTGATTATTTAAATTAAATTTGTAATATGTTTTAATTTGTAATTATTTGTAAGAGAATAGATAAAATTTCCAATAGATATTTAATCATTGAGGACAGCAATTAAAAACTCTCGAACAAGTCGGTCTGGGTTGTCTCCACACAAAGAAGAAAAGGTGCAATTCAACAACTCCACCCTGTGATGTCTTTATGAACCCAATTATCTAATTAGTGTTCATCTCTCCAGTTCCTGTTTGTGCATAAAAATCAGAATGTTCGCCGCTTTAAAAATAATAAAACTCAAACTGATTAATAGCCTGACAGCCCTAACGTGGATCTTTACAGCATGCCGGGCCATAAAATGGCACACCTTACAACTAAATAGGGGACCAATAATAATAGACATCTAGATATAGTTTATATATATCGTTTCATATATATAAACCGTATATATGAAACGATATATCTAAACTATATATATATATATCGTTTCATATAGAACAACATAATATGATTTGATATTGCACGAAGGTTCCATTTTTATTGTCCTGATTACAAAAAATTCAGCCTGTTTTTTTAAAATAAATTTAAATCTCGTACCAAATATCGCCACACGGAATGAAGGTAAGAATTTTCTCTAGAATTCTCATTAGAACAGTAAGTAACAAGTATAAAATTTTAATTTTTTGTCATACGGTAGGCATCTTCCTCTTATGGTCAAGAGCAAAGATAAAGCTATGCCTCAGAAAGTGTGTTTTGAGAATATCATGCCTTCTTATACCGCCCAATTAAAAGATTTATTATGTTGTACTGCTATTTAAACTTACAAAATCCCTAAAAAGAGATTCCTGCACTAACACCTAAATCACATGAAAATCCACAATTTGCCAGTACAATAATTCCCTATTAAATTAAACACGACACGGAAATTCATTAAAGTTAAACTTATACTTTCTGATCCCCAATAACCCATCAAAAGTAAATGCGAACACCGGAACTATATCAAAGTAGGTTCGAAATTCACTCAGCGGCTAGATAAAAAGTGGAGAAGGAACGCAAATTCCCGAAATAAATTATTCAAAATTGTTATTTAAAATTAATATATAATGAGTGGATTTATTTATACTTTTGACAAATTAGCTTTTTTTTTAAATTGAATGCAATTAAACTTATTTTTATACATGCAATTATTATTTTTGACATCAACCATAATAAAATTAAACATACTAAGAATTAGAATAGAAAAATATATAGCAGGTGGCATTCAAAATAGAAACGATAAATAAATTAACAACCATCTAATAACGATTTTTTCCAATAAATATTTTAATTGGGCAGTGTAAAGGCCCCTATTGTCACAAAAACCCTCTCTCAAACGTAGTTTTATCTTCGCTCTTGACCATAATGCAGCACAAAACGTTCCAAAGGGACAGTAATAATTTAAACTTTTATACCCAAGAGAATTTCTGAGGAAATTCCTACCCTCATTCTCTGCGACGAAAACACCCTTCGACTATATGGACATCACCGGATATCATTAACTGTGAATTTACAGCTTTTGACCAGTGTACTAGTCGAAAAAAAGTTTACTCGGCACTCAACTAGAAATGTCCTTCAATGCTTATATACCCCCCCACACACAAATATATGAATATATATAGATATATATAAACTTTTTATATACAAAATAAGCAAGATCAAAGATTTCTTGCGTATTACATACCAAAATTTTGATCATACATAAAAAATAAAATATATGTGTACACGACGTAAGTAAATATATAAAGCATTACAATGTAAATATTAATTTAAGAAATACAGATTTAATATTTTTGTAAATTAATTAAAAAAGTAACATTTTAAGTAAATAATTAATTAAAGTATTAAATTTAAGTAACTGTTTAATTAATATAAATTAATACTTATGACCAGTAAGCTAACATTACAAGAATAACAGATATTTAGATTCAACTACCTGAAATGAAACAGTTTGAAAACTACATACATTTAGTAAATAACATACTTCTGATAGAATAAAAAAAAACAATTAGTATCCGTATTATAAAAGATGTTAATTGCATTTTTAACTTTTTACGTTTTCCTTAGAATGGAAAATTGCAAATAAAATGCAATATGTTTAGAAAAACTGTAATATATATAAATGTACTTATATATATTACAGAACTTACTTACATATATATACATATATTACTTACATATATATCCAAGAACTTCATTCGTATTTTATTTCATAGAAAGGTTTTATAGAATAAAACTATTTTTACATTCAAATTCAAATTACATTCATATCACAGAACATTAGTAGCGTCAATGATGCAGATATTTAAAAAGGAAGATATCAGCAAAATCAATCAATAAAAAAAAATCAATTAGTATCCATATTAAAAAAAAAAATGTTAATTGCATTTTTAACTTTTAGTTTTTCTTATAATGGAAAATTGCAATATATTGTAGGAAAACCGCAATATATATACTTTACGTCCAAGAATTCATTCTTATTTATTTCATAGAAAGGTTTCATAGAATACAACTATATTTTTACATTCAAATTCAAATTACATTCATATCACATTATATTAGTTCCGTCAATGATGCAGATATTTAGAAAGAAAGCTATCAGCTTTTATGGCGAAAGAAAATCAAATAGAGAACAGTGAAAGGAAAGGAAAGGATTGAATTATCTAAACTGAGTAAGAAAACGATATTATGGCTTTTAGCAATTACAAGACCAAAGATAATCGTCTCTTCCGAGATCAAACAAACGAAAAGAACTTGATCTAGGTTCTTCTGCGCACTAGTTAAGATTGAAAGAGTAATGTCCTTGGCTGTGACAGGATACGGGGGCTTTGTTAAACCATTTTTTTCCTGCGCTGTTTTGCTCTTGAATGTCCTGGTCAGGATTATTTCAGGTAAAATAACGCAGCAATGGGGATTGTAGTGGGGATAGTGATTTATATTGGGGTTTTTTTTAAGCTTGAGTAAATGAAAAGTAAAATTAAAAATTACTTTTAATATCCACTAAACTAATCAACTGAAATAAAAATTAAGAGGAAAGATATTTAATCATTACAATTTATTTAAGGAAAATAAATCTTTTAGAATTACTATAATACATTGCGCAAACAGGTTTAAATCTTTGACTAGGTGCAAGAAAATTACGTTTATATATAATAATCTTTCTTATATTATGTTTTTATATAATAACATTATTTTATTTATACATATTCACATACTATATTCATTATTTATATCCATTCTTATATTTATTTATATTAGTATGCCAATATATGCCATCTGGTTTCCGAGACTTTTGTATCTTACCATAATAAATGTGAAAGAAGGAAAAAAATGGTTATCGCTGTGTAACACACAAATTTTCTTAAACATAAAATAGTCATTTCTTACTAGTATTCGGGAGCTGAACACAAAAAGAATAGTAAAAATTGGCAACTGGTTCTTGTTTAGAGATACGGAGGTAGTATGTTCCGACAGTTTTGTTATATATGGGAAAAGGAAATATATATAAATACATGTAATACAACTTATAAATTATATTAATTTGTAAATAATATAGCAACGTTAATGAAAATAAATGTATTTAAATATATGTCTCATATACAGAATATATATGAAATAATATTTAAATGTGTAAATATTAATATATATTATATATACATGAAGAAATGAAAAAGTAAGATTTAGAAATGTGGCTCCCAGGCATTAGTTTTTAAAAGTTTTATTGCCACTATCGCATAAGATCTTTGGCGCTAATTAGTCTGCGGAGGATGAGTCCAGTCTGACTGTTGGCGTTGCTGTGATAGCTGTTAGTTGTATGAGCTGTTTTGCAAGAGAAAGAAATAAGTTTAGTAAATTTTCGTTTTAGTTAAAATCATTATATTTCTTAGAATTTTGATGTCTCTTAAGTGCAGTAGTTCTACTAATAACTTCTGCAATATATGAGGGAAAAGGACATTTGAAGCCCAAAAATGTTTCATCCCTCGTTTAGAGAAAAAAGCATATCAGGGATGCAAATTTAGAAATCTGCTCAATCTGCCCTACATATATGATGAGATTCTTGTTCAAGAAAGCCTTTTCCTTAACTGCGAGG
The DNA here is from genome assembly GCA_021605095.1 of Caerostris extrusa. Taxonomy (NCBI): domain Eukaryota; kingdom Metazoa; phylum Arthropoda; class Arachnida; order Araneae; family Araneidae; genus Caerostris; species Caerostris extrusa. The sequence goes on from BPLR01021425.1 coordinate 53,736, forward strand.
CAAAAAGGAAAATGACAATGGCATTTTTTATTAATATGATTTGAGGGAACAAAGTAATCATGTAAATAAATGGCTGCTACTTCTGTATGGTAAAACTCTTTGTAGAAGAATCACAAGGACAAAAATTGAGAAGTTCAATACCCGACTATACCATCAGCAATACCACTAATTCCCCATATGGAAGGGTGTCCATTCCGGAAACTCCAAATGAATTTTCATTGATCCAGAGGAAGATAAAGAATCAATTTCATGTGATGCTCAACATTTAGTGTTGAATATAGTGATGATTTTATACACACACCACACATTCTGTCTCAAGGAGAACTAAATAACCTTGTTAGAGAATTAAAGCTGTCAAATACTAATTCAGAGTTACTTGCACTGAGACTTAGAGATAGCAAATTTTGAAATCGTGCTCCAATAAGATGATAAAGAAGCTTTGAACGCATTTTCGCCTTGTTATCGAATATCTTCGGAAATGTGAAGTCAAAGGAATATAAAAAATAAGTGATGGATATGTTAACTCTATACAAGGATTTTGGCTATACTTGGTCTCAAAAAATGCATTTCCTGCAGAGTCATTTGGACTTCTTTCCTGACACTTCTGAACATGTTGAAGATGAGTATAGTGTAAGTTTTCACCAAGACAGTAGGAAAATAGAGAAAAGGTACTTGGAGAAACGGTTCACTACAATTTTTGTCATATTAACGTTGGACAAGAAGAAGAAGTTGTTCTAAGAAAATGCATAAGCGAAAATCCAAGCAATCCCATAACATAGAGTACACAGGTATATTGAAAACATTAAGAATTGCGAATTTAAATTTTTCACTGTCATCATGTTCAGCAGTCCAAAATTAGTACTAAATGGCTTTTTTTAATCTCAGAGAAACATTTGTCATCAAATTTTTTTTATCCTATGTTAATTTAATTAAAGACATTTTAAGTCTACACTTAATGTCATATAAAAAGAAATTTTCTACTGGTATTGCATGACAAAATGGACTTTTTTTTTATTGAAATCAGCCCTATACAATGTAATAACCTTTCTTTAGCATGATGTAAGCTCATGCATGCCAATTCGTTAAAGTGCTCGGGTCTTTAGAAGCGAAACATTCTTGTTACGTCTGTTTTGATCACTATATTATCATGGAATCATCTCTTTCACACCAGAGTAGGAAACAAGTGATAATTACTTTTCTAGGTAATACGCAGAATTTTCTATTCCAAGGCAATAATTGCATTAAAAGTAACATTTTCGGTAAATTGTTCGGATTGTTTTGCCCAAACTTCGCTATTTTCCTGTTCTCAAACTTATTAAGTTAATTGACCACTATTGAATAATAATTTCTAGCCTACTAATGTTTTGCTAACGATGAAATTAAAGCTAACTATTTCAAAACGTTATAAAATGCGGCTGTTGATTTAAGTATCAATATGAAAAATTATTTTTTTTTTTCCCTTTTGAGATGTCAATAACAAAAATTAAATTTCATCTTAATTCTAAAGACATGCTTGCTTAAACACTTCATTTTTAGTAAGAAAAAAATAAAAAAATAAATTAAAAATCAAGCAAAACTTAATTTATTAATGGAGCAATTCAATGGTTCATTGCGATTTAAAAATATTGACTGCATGTTGAAAATAATCAAATACATGTATAATAAAGTACATGGACATATTACAATAAAATCAGTGCTTTTTGGTTGTAAGTAAATTTGATTAAAATTCTTAGTGATGATGAAAAGGATAATAAATAAATTATTTCCTAAAAAGTTAGTCTTGGCCTTTTAAATATGTTTTATGTGTAACCCATCAGGGAGCTATTTAATTGTGTAAGAACGTATTTTATTACACGTGTTTTTTAGTTAACTGGTATCTGGTTATTCAATAAATTAATTCTCTAGGGGTCGTCTTTAACTAAATGGACACTTCAAAATATGCGGTCATAGACTGGGATTTATTCCTTACCCTTACATAACTTTTTAGCACAAAGCTAATCATTTATTCAAATCCCATGGGTCATCATAACATGAGTGGCTTATTTATAAATTATTTTTGTCTTGTTTATAATCAAAACAATTTCTCATGGTTATTCAAAAGTGTATAGCTGCGGCTTAAGTCACATAGAAAAACCCATTCACATATTATATTGCCGTGAAAGACTAATTAAAAGTAATGATTAGAATATCTAATTTTTAAGTGTAAAATTAGGAATTACTTATCAATCAGATACTATTTATTAGCGGTTATGAATGTCATGATTATTAAAATTTATATTTATTCAAAACTTTTATATGCAATTTTTTTTTTTCATTTTCTTCAAGTTATTTAATATCTGCAGGAAATTTATTGTCTCCCTCTACAGTTTATAAACCTTTGTATTAAATTATTGCTTCTATTCCATTATTAAGTTTCGTATCATGAAATGGACAGAAGTGAATTTTGTGAACTTCGGTATTTTGCAAATAAAGCTTTCATGTGATTGTATTATATTATTCTAATGAAAATATTCAGCTTTTAATATTTTGTTTACTAAACTCAATAGGTTATACATTAAGGCATATTATTTGATTCAATAGGTCATATATTAAGCCATGTCATGCATTAAGGCTTATACATAATTTTAAGGCATGCCTGTGCTTAATATATTAAAAGTAAGCTTATGATATGGAAAAATTTAATTATTTCTAAACAAGCAATTCGAAAAAAAAAAAACAAAATGTACAATTTTTTTTTTAAATTTTGAATGCCCTAAACTTCATAAGTATTTGCAATTAATAAAAACATTCAATGAAAGTGATTACTGTAATTACTGAATGATTAACGCATTGACTTTTAAATTTTTAGCAAACAATAATCTTTCAACACACAAACATTTTTTCTTATAATTATACCATATAAGATATGCATCAAGACAACAGAAAATGCACGTCAGAGAAAATTTTCCCAAAACTCTGTTTGTTTTGTCTTTAAAAATACATAAACAAGCCATCTCTCATACAGTTGTTTGCAAGAATAGATTACGAAATCATAAATATATTCTTATAATTGACAAGTGTTTATATGTTCCTGTACAAATAACTTACAGAACTTGAATCGAATTTATTACACCCCACAAATATTTAATTAATGTTAGTGTTGACAAACCACAAATATAAACTTTAAATGTTCTGATTAGCATATCCAGCTTACTCATTATCTCAAATACCAAAGGGAGTTGCGAACAAATTTCCAATTGCGAATAATTTTAAGGAAACTGAATAAAAATTTCAACGAGAATTAATTTCTAATTAAATGCCTCTTCATATAATTACCGATTTCACAATTAAACTTTCAACTTCATTTATTTTCTCAATTCACGAAATATATACTAGCTTAATCTAGGAATTTAAATATATAATTAAAAACTTCTTAACTGTGACAGATGCATGAATATCTTATCACAAATTAAAGGAATGATGTTTCTGTTATACAAATTTCATGCTTAACTGGTTTGTTAATTTGGGGTGCGCTAATTTTCGTCTTTCTCGTCATTAATCTCAATTATTAAGAAGAAACATCTGCAATTTAATGAAAGTCTATATTTTCTACAAATGTATATTAACTCACTTATTAATGAAAGTTCATAATTAATACCTTAGAATTTTAAAATGTACATTCATTTTCATTTTACTCTCTTTAAATTGTCATTTGCCTTTAACTGGCTTAAAGCTGTTTCGAGCACAAATGAAATTTTAATTGCTGTTCAGTATAGCTTATTTAACCATATTTAAGCAATTGAATATTAATTTGACTTCACATACACTGGTGTTTAAAATTATGAATATTTGCTTATTTTGCTAACTTTCTCGAAAAGTATTAAATGGAAAGTAAGATTAATATCTTCAAATAAGGCGAGTGACAGGCGTTAGAAGGGTACACGGTCATTTCCGGTTTTCTTTCACTCAGACGCCTCACCATGCTTTTGCGTGTGTGTGTAATATTTGGTGAGATTGATTTAAAAACAAACAATTAAAATGAGTAAACACCCAAATTTTGATGATGAAATGATGTGGCAAATCGTGAAAGAGACAGGAAATTAATTAGTAATTAAGACGAAATCAAAATTAACCATTCCATTTATCCATGATAGAATGAATGTTCTTTTTAAATATATTTGATCTACAAAACAGTATTTTTCAGCAAACTGTGATATAAAAATAACAAAAATGATAAATAATTGATGCAATTTTTTTTCCGTTTTTGTTCTGCGTCATTGCCTTCATAAAACTTATTTTAAATAATTGAAAAATTATAATAGATTATAAATTCTTTCAGGATAAATAAATCAGGGTTTTTTTTTTTTTTTGAATGAGTCTCTTTGATCTCAAGATGTTTTTCTCTTTGGAAGAAGAAATCACTTCGCAATATTGTTTCACACAGACTATTAAATTGGTATGCAGACAGTCGCTTCTTTAATGCTATTGACTATCAAAAGGCTAACTGCACAGTAAAATCCAGGTATTCTTACACATGATATAAATCACGTGGGTTAATTTCCTTTAAAAATTAAGAATATTTTTATCTCTATATTTATGGCAGAGTGTAACAGGTAACACAAGATGCACTAGTTCTGACTCTGAAATTGCTGCAAGTTTAACCAATTTATCGACTCCTGACCTAATATATTTGGCATTAAAATGACATTATGTGCATAATAAACTAGATGGTTTTTTTGGTTATGTGTTTACTTTCAATTTTTGTAAATAAAAACGATGTATAATTAATGAGTTTCGAGTAAATAAATAATAAATCCTTCATTATCAATACATTTTTATTCGTTAATTAAATAAATAAAGTCTTTGAGTCCGACCTCAATATATTGGCCAAACACGAGATAACATCATTATCACTATAAAAATAATGAATGTAATATAAACAATGGCATAATATCTGTCATGAATTACTCTATCAACAAAGTATTTAGGCTCTTGTCTTTCCTTTCATACCAAATATGACTTTTCTGTAATTTTCCTGTGAAGCAAAAATTTTCTGTTGTGAGACGATATTTTTTTTTGCAATCCACTTTCGTCAAAAACAAAATAATAATGCATCAATAGTTGTGAATTCAACCTCCACTCTTTTCTTTCACCTTAAACTGAACTTGGGAAAATAGAAGTTTTGCATTCAAAGCAATTGAACTGAGTCGCAAATGCCACTGGGACAATGGAGACACATTACACAAATAACTCTAATCCTTTCTCTCTCGTCGACAGACACATTAACGGGAACGGCAAGTCGATGTACCACGTCACCACCTTGAGTAGAAGCCAGGGTTATATGTCTTCAGGAAAGTCTCTAGAGATGGCTCTCCAGGGAACTATTGTCTTCAATCAAATGGTTATAACTTATTCGGCACCATCCTTCAGGGTAGTTTAAACCTGACCCTTAACATGAAAAATCTCCATAAAACTTGTTCACGCAGGAGGATCAAAGGAAGAAATGATCCGTTGCAAAAGTCTCGTAATTGTGGAATGCGGATGTAACGTAAGATTTGTTGTAAATTTGAATTAGCCAACAGGACATTATCTCGGGAAATAGTCTTTCTACAGTCCTTTATTACCATTGAAAAGAAGAGCACCATAAAATATAAAGATCGCATTTATCTGCAGAATAGTAAAATTCAAATAATTGCATTCATTCATCTACAAGTGCCTCATTTGTTACATAAACATATTCCCATCGGATATAATGTTTTTGTGTCTAATTAAGTCAAAGTATTTTTCAACAATAATTATGAAATGCTATATTCATTTAAAAGGATTTTGATATTCAATAACCTTAAGTTTAAGTTTAAAGGACTTCTATTTTTTGTGCAGTCTCATAAAGTAAACTGTATATAATTTGCTTTGTTATAATAAACAATAGAATAATTTTTGATATTGTATGTTATATATATAATGCAATTTAATGAAAAAGTGAAAAGGGGCTATGATCAAATATATTCACAAGATGGAAAGCAATTCGAGATAATACCGGAAAATTAGCATTGTATAGAACCATTTAACTCTCAGGATATTAAAAATATTCTACAGTATTTCTTATTGAGAGAGGACACAGTCAAAAATGTTCCTCTCATTATTCTGTAGAACTTGCTCAGTGAAATCAGCAACGGACTATACTAGTGAAATAGGGATACTAGCAGGTGGATCACGATATAGCATAAAGACTGAAATGCATCCACTGTGCAAGACTTTTGGTAGAAGTGGTCAGGGAAAAGACTGTCTTAAGACTACCGGGGTCTGGCAGCAGACGAGGCACTACTTATAGGTACGACTGCCATATTCATCACTTGGGTGTAGTGCATCTCCCTGTATCTGTAACAGAAAGTCGAGCTTTTGTTGGAATTAAAGTGATACAGTAACCGATTATGAATCGATTACTTGGGGCCAGACACTCTGTAGCGTTTACGCCAATAACTCCAAATCTCCACCATCTGCAACTTCAGAGGTGTCAAGCTGAAAGGTCATTGAAATGCAGAGTGGAGATCTGTTGGGTTCCCAAATGACAGCCTTTTCTATCTAGGGACCAGAGTTTGCTGGTTAGGCCAGATGAGCTCTTGAAACCAATCTGTATGCATCATTGACACACAGGACCTACAGTAGAAGTTATTTTCTAAATCAGCAGGAGAACTCTCCGTTATTTTCCCAGACGACGACAGCACATTTGTAAGTCAGACTAGTAACTGATTGTGCTGCCATTATTGATCACTATCCCAGAGGTCACTTTCCAACAGGTTGACGTTCGTCTCCATTCCGCTGATGGCATCCAACGTGCTCTACAGACTGGCGTATGAAACATTATTGGACAACAAATTTAATGTTTTCAACAATTAGCATTACATATGCCACATGTACGGCATACTGCAAAGGCGTTTGCATTCTTAATCTTGAAAATACAGCAATTATTCACATTTCCCATTTGAAATATCTCTTATCCCGCATAATTTAAAATGCGTCCCTGAAACTTTTAATCAAATTAATATATTATTCAGACAAATGTTTTATCTACGCTTTATTCCTTTAAATTTATTTCTTCTTAGTGCAAGGAATTCATTTCCCACCATTATATAATACTGCACTAAAGTTTTCTGAATTTAACATTTGAAATTTTAGAAACCAGTTATCGTAATGTTTTTTAAAACCTCTTATATAGTTTATATACTTCATTGAAATGCATGATGATTCTATTTTCTTCATCATTTTTATAGAAGTTCAGAAAGATTGATTTATAGGAAAAGCTAAGTATCGGTAAATGAAAAAGACACAAAGCTAAAAGTCTTTTTACAGTTAAAATGGTAAAATCTGTGATGATTTCTTATCAAAATTTTGTACTTGAAATTTACCTAACCTCTCGAAATAATTTTTTTTTTTTTTGGATGCTTTAACAATTTATAACTAAGAATTTTTCTAGTTCATCGTTTTAGTTATTTTTTCTTACTATTCTACTGTCTTGACATTATAATTTGAAATTCTTTTGCAGCATCAGAAAAAAATTATCAAAAAATAGGAAAAAATTATCATATTTAACGTTAAAAATAATTTCATTTGAAGGTAAGCATTAAATAAAAAATCATTTGTTTAAAATTTTTCATGACATAAATTTACTTCATATCACTAATAAGATTACAAAAATTAAAACACTTGGAATTTTTGTTCTCTAACATCCATGTTCTTATTATATAATGGTATTTAAATTTAATTCAAATATAAATTTTTAAAATATCTAACCTTTATTACATTTTATTTCTTCGTTCAAAACTTGAAAAAGCTTTACGTTATAGCGTTGCAATGAATATGTAGCTACTACTAAAGACAAAAAGAAAACCATAATCAGATTCTTATATAGATTTCATAAGATGAAACTACCTACGCCTCTACATTCGAGAGCGAAACAAGTTTTACTCTATTTGACTTATAAATAATGCATTCTTTAGACCTTACTTTCAATACTAGAGCTTTTATTTCATCGCTATTTTAGAGTTATGTTATTTTTCAATATGTTCTAAAAAAGTATTCTTAAAATGCATTGGAAAGAGTTTTTGCTGAAACTGCGGAGGAAGGAATGCATTTATTTCAGCATTTTACTTTAAATAAAATATTTTTATATAATTATTTTTAACATTTTTTTTGTAGCATTGCCATATAAATAAAAGCATACTGAAAATATTCGTGGTATTGAGGCAAATATTTTAAGTTAGGAGGACGCTTCTTAAGAACGCTATACTAAGGCTGTCGAAAGAAGTATGCAGTAGTAAATTACACTTTGGGTATGACATTTTTAAACAGAGATTTGCAAAATACAAATTTTAGTTTAAGATTCTATAAATAATTAATATTTCAAAAATAATTTATTTTTCAATTATTCTTTCAGTATTTAGGAAGTAGGCGGAAAAACATTTATACTTATTTCAAAATTCAATTTCATACATAGTTCTAAATTTGGATAACGCTTAAATACAGTATGACAGTATCAGTGACTGTAGATACCTTTTAATACTTTAATTATTTCAGATGAAATTTTCACTACATGTTATCTCTCCTCTAATTTTTCTATGTGTACCTTTGATTATACTGTAAACCGTTTTGTCTGGGACTTATTTGATAATGAAATTTCGCAGCTGTCAACGTTACCAAGGGCAGCTGCTAAGTTATTAGGATGATTGTGATATTACTGCAAAGTTATGAGAATGCTTATCAAGAGGGCTTTCCTAAGATTGTGGAAAGAAATTATGCATTACTAAATTAAATTTAAGTACACAATTTTAATTTATCATTAATAACACAGCTGGGTGTTATTAATGATAAACATTTTGAAATAAGTATATATGAATCTAAAATAAAAATTAATAAAAAAATAAAATTAAAAAAAAAAAAAAAATTACAGAAATCGATGGCAGAATTGAAATTATTAATGAAGAGAAATGTGCTAGTAATTCGAATGATATATTATAAAATATATGATGAAAAAAAAAATTTATAATTTTATAGTTTAACAGTTTGTTAATATTGAAAACTTCAGAAGTTTTACAGTTTTTTTTAATATTATTATTTATAATTTGTTAATGTTTGTTATATTTATAACAAGCAAATGCATAAAAAATGTAATGTTTTCAATGACGCAGTAATAGTTGCGCGGTAATAGTTGCGCGGTATATAGTTGATGACTTTATTTAGGTTGTGTGATATTTTTCTAATGAAAAATGAAGACGAGACTAGGTTATGAAGGGTAACTCTATTTCATGCTTGCTTTTTGAATGTATTAACTAAAACTCTAAATTAGGAAATAATGTCACGAATTCGTTGTTAAAAAATATTGCAATTGGAATTTTGGCAGAATTTCAGGAATTCAGAAAAAGGAAAACAATAATAATATAAAAAAGAATGGTTCTATTTATACACTGAAAATGAAAAAAAAAAAAAAAAAGCAATGGTTTTGTTCTTGTAGTTCATAGTACCAATTTATTCGGATTGCTTATCGAATATTTACAAAACTTGAATCCTTTATTTCAAATTTGTAATAGAAATTTTCTATTTCAGTGTTAAATTTAAAATTATTTTATTAATTTATATTATCTGTTCGATTTTCATGGCATGCATATTTTATATGCTTCAAGTAATCTTATAGGAATGAAAAAGTGAAATACATGACTTGTATTTAAATAAATATTTGTATTTTTTATATTCCAAATAAAAAAAAAACTAATCATCGATTTATTTGAAAAGTTTACATTTTTATGTTTTCGAGATAAAAAATAGGTATTTTTAAAGTTAAACGTAATTTTCAAGGATTTTTAATTATAATTTTTGGACGATCTTTGTTTTGTGCTATTAACAAAAATAAATTAATTTGATATAAATGACAGATTTATTAAATTTTGTAAAATTATTGCTTTTGTGTATGATTTAAGGTAACGATATATCAATTATGGTGACAGTAGAATAAAATTTTTTACTACAGAGGTTAAAGGCTTGGTAGTGAAATTAACAATATCTATCATTTGTTTCTGAATAGTACAAGGTTTGTATTTAAATGAAGAATTGGTTTTCATTTATAAAATGCCAAAATAAGAAATTAAACAAAAATAATTAAACTCCGATTTGTTTCAAATAATTTAGGGTTCATATTTTAATTTTGAATCTAGAACATGACAGCCATACATGTTAGCTTTTGAAGAATATAAAGCACGCTTAACCATGCATTTTTTTCTAAAAAACATTTAGCACACAAATATTTAAACCCTCTAATGTAAATGATAACCTTCTGAACAAAAAAAAATATTTAAATTATTATTTGCTTCAGAAGAATACAAGAAAATAATTCAAGCTGAATACATATTACAAGATCATATATTTGAGTCCTTTATTTGAGTAATAAAAATAGCATATACGAAGAAAATGATAATCATTCTGACTTATTGATGCATTTAAGAAGTGTTTGTAATTTATACTACGGTTCATTAGGGATATTTACAAGTATAAGCCGCTGTGTTATCAATCTGAAGGACTTGAAGGAGGCGTTTACAGTAATTGTGCCACTGTTTATTATATACTTTTGTTTAAACATTTATCATTTTGAGCGGGTGATAAATTACAAGGAAGTTTGCTTACGAAGAAAAACACCTGCTTGTTCCCCGTCTAGCAGATGTTGTTGGCAAAAATAATTGCATGAAATTAGTCGTGAAGCGGAGTAAAGTGGAGAAATAAATACCTTACTTGGATGACAAATAGTAAAATTTTTATGGTGTATTAAAAATATATTTGATAAGAACATAAAAAGTTTCACAATTGAGCATTTTGTGTTAACTGTTTTAAATTGTAGTATATATGATTCTTACATTGAACATTAAATAAATGATTTTAGAAACATTATTACATGAAAATATCACTAAGTCATCTGCAAAATATTCAAACTAGTTACATTTTCTTCCATTCCTATATCATTTAATATCATATTTTTATAATATTACTTTTAAAGCTAACATCCATTAAAATAAATTTTGATATCTGTATAAAATTTTATTATTGAAAAAACCCAGAAATATCATAAAGATAAATTATTTGTATATAAAGAAATAAATTTAATGAATTGCCTAACTTCCATCGATACAATTAGTTTAAGGCATAAATCTTCAATTATTTTTTTTTCTAATTGATCTAACTAATAAATAGCAATTATATAAATATTTTTAATAATAATTTTTTAAATAATTTTCCTTTGAAAATTTAAATAATTTCATATCAAACGAATGATGGTGTGCTTAAAATATATTTGTAAAATATTAAATTCTTAGAATTTTATTACCAGAAATACTTTTAAAAATGGTTAATACAAATACATAAAAAGAAAATTGCAAATTATGTTATACCCACATTAATAACATTACATGATTTAATTATATTTAAATTTGTCAATCTGAACTAATTATAATATACTGTCACTACACAAATAAACTACAAGTAGAAAATGATTCAGTTGATATTTGTCTACGATAAATTCTATTTTATGTTAGTTTACAAATTGCAATTTTCAATATGCAAACCTTTACTGTTATAAGGTAAAATATATTTCATAATTGCTTTTATATTGACATTTCAAATTAATGGTTATTTAATTAACTTTCTAAGAGATTTAGTGGTAGATATTTATGTTCTTCTCAATTGATTTACTATCATCGATAAAAAAATGATTCACTGAAATTTAAAAGCATGACTTGTAGAATTATTATTACAAAATTGAAATAAATTAAATAGATAGATTTTAATGATAGAAATTCTGATGATTAATAAAGATAAATCTTCAAAGTCATTATTAATGCATGATGCTTCAAATACTGTATATATTTTAAAAAAATAAATTGCTTTTGTAATAGAACAAAGACAGGTTATAAATATAGTTTAACAAATACAAATTTTCTTCATTTTTCATAAAAAAGAATTTACTTTCATGAAAAATTTACTATTGACTGTTTGAAAGAAACTGCGTAAAATAATTTGCAGTCTGTTTGATTTATTTATCTTGTTAAATCACATTAAATACAAGTATAAGATAATAAATGAATCATATTTAAATATAAGTTCGAATCTGTTGAAATATATTTCCAAAAATATTTATTTTCGTATAAAACAAAATGGAATTTTTATAAAATTATGTATTTCATCCTACATACTGTCGACAAATTAATTTTTAGAAGGAGATATAGCACAAAGTTTTTACGAGAACAATTTGATTACAATGTTATGTTGAAGTAATTTAATTGTAAATGTAATCATTGTTATGTTAAAATGATTTAAATGTAAAAAAACGTGTTTCAAAACACTTTCTCTAATCATAAGTCTTACTAACTATACAGAAAATTCTACTTATAGTATATTCTAATTAAGTAAAAATAGATAAGAGATCACAAAAACACTGCCATAAAAGAATTTAAGTAATAATTTTATGAAAGCGTCAAATTAAATTATATGAAATTTGGAGCTGATAAATAAAATTTGTTGAAGCTTTGATACTGAAATAAAGATTTTTGGAGACAGCGAAGTATAAGCGCTTACATTTAATTTAATTATATTATATAGCTGTATTATAAAGTGCTTCTTATTATATCATGCATAGTAGAAATCAATGAAAAAAAGGACATATAACCTAAATTTAATTTATGTTGTGTATGATAATGTTGTTTATGATATTTTGTGCACAAATGAGCACAAAATATCCGAAAGTTCATACATTCATATATGTTCATACAACAAGATGTGATATAACAAAGGATCTCCCATAATATTATTTTTAATGCATGCATATACTATTTAATTTTTTTTAAAAGTTGATTCAAATGAATATAATATAATTTGTTTCAAAATATTGTCTCGGACAACTTTTGTAAGTACCATTAAAAAAATAAAATATATACCAAGCAATAAAATATATACCAAAAGCTAACTGAAAATTATTTGTTTCGATGTTCGAAGAGAAATACTGTGTAGGAATATGATGGAATACTATCTTTTTACTTAAATACAGAGAGAGAGAGGAGGAAAGAGGTGTATAAATAGATATGATTAGATATATTTACAGAATTCTGATTTCTGATGCTTGACACATAAATGTTGCTAACACCCTGTCATCCCCGATTTCATCTACTCTTCAAACCATTCTCTCTGCTATATATGTCCTCAATGCTTTTCAAGTGCTTTACCATCTTCCTATGTTAATTCCCCATGTAGGGGTTGCAGGGCATCCCCAATGTAGTGTTTTTGTTTAAAAAAGTAATAAAATGTAATAATTGCTAGACTCAAATAGATTCCTACACTAACTCCCAATTCATTAAAATACATTAAATTACCACAATAAACATTAATAATTACAAACCAGCTAAAACCCGACACATCACATCAATTACAAAAGGAATCTCAATCTTAATAACTTCCTTAGATCATGCTCGAAGGCTTTCAGGAACTTATTTTTAAAGAAAAGGAATACATATACATAAAACAAATAAAGAATAACAATTTGATTTAAATAAAAAAATATCTAATTTAATAATTATAAAAAGTGTTAGAGTTTATATCAATGGAAAACATATATTCTGAACAGTGTTTACTCTACGAATAATATAAATATCTCAAAATGGCATGAGCAACAGATACTCGACATGAATGTACTGACAATCTTGAAGATCATAAATTTATATAGTGGAACAGTTAATGTGTGAGTAAAATAGTATATCATATTCAAGTTACATCTAAATAAACAACCTTTGATTGGGTCTGAAATGTCTTTGAAATAAAAGCTTTGGAAGAATTTCGATAAATTCCAATCCTGGCGCAAACCTTTGTAATAGCAGGCTTCATACTTCCACCAATAAGATTATAGAAAATGTCCTTTTCATATACTGATGATCTTTGTGGTGTCATCAAGTGGCTTGGGAATTGTGTGCTCTCAGACGAATAAAGTTCCACACCTTCGTAGATGGTCGAGGCAGCAGGGTTATCCTCAAAGGAGGGCTTTCTTTGACTATCTGCATCATTAATGCCGACAGGAAGCTTCTTCTCCTGGTCATGAAGTCGCAGTGTTGGTGTTCGTATCACGATTATTTTTTTTTCTTACTCACATCAACGGTCCATCATAGGAATAACTCTGCAGCCCCTCACACAGGGCGGTGATTTCACTCACAACTTTTCTCTCACTTTTTCTGCTTGTCTTCTAGCTTTTTTAAATCCTAATTTACTAGTTTACTTCGCCTCGTTGGCCAGAATCAGCATTCAGAGATCGTCCTTAGACTGTCATTGATTTTTGGGGATTTTGTAATTTTAATACAGACAGCGTGGTTCGGGGTGCTTTTAAGAGGTCAAAAGTTGATTCTCCTGCAATTTCATTTTTATCACTCTCTCTCACATAAACAACTCAATTCCTTTTTGGAAACCCCACCCCTGGTAACAAATACGTTCGAATGCCTTCCCCTCAGCTTTCAACGTTAAATATGGATGGAGTCCATCTTCGGTAAACATCCACTCAGTTGTAACGCATTATGCAATCTGACCACCTGCTCTTTGCCGTTTCGAAAAACCACCAATTGAAGAAGATCAAAGGGAGCAGCAACACATTCCTTATTTTCAGTGAAAAATCAAAATTCGCAGCTTTGATCACGAAGTGTTTCTGGCCGGAAAAGACTCCTTAGTGATCAGAGATGCCACATTCTGAAGGGGGCTAGAAGTTTTAACACACAAACCATTCAAGCATATATACATTAAATATCACTAAATCACATGAAATATATAAAATTACTAATAACTTTTACACTTTTAAAATACACACATTTAAAATATTTTTAGGTATTTTAAATACTTTTAAATACCTATCAGCACTAATATCTATGGCACTAATGTTTCTATATTATTTGTTCCTTTCGAACAATTCTTTTCCTCTTTAATGATCGACGAATTTTTTCCCTCTTAGGTTTTCCCTTGATAGAAAAACAGCTTCCTAACATTGTTCTGAAATATATTAATTAATACGTGTATTTTTAATTAAATCAACGTATTAGCCATTTTATGTGAATGAATCATTACAATTCATTAATAATTTTTGTTGTTCTGTACATAATTAAAAATAAAACAAATAAATTAAAAATATTTTATAAATTATATTAATTTTAATTCTTGCTCATAATTGTAATACATCAGTTTTTAAAAACTCATTGATTTACTTTGATTTCTAATTTCACATTATAAATTATTATTATTTTTTTACAAAATAAAGTTATTAAAAATATACTTTTCTTAAAACTGCCAAGAGAAAAGTTTTCTGAATGTTAAAATATGGACAAAATATTAAACTGCAAAATTTAAAATTATCACAACAAAACAAACATTTATAATAATGTCCTTATATACTGACTATTTTTGTTATTTAATTTTGTATCCAAATTGTGATAACGTTTTATTTAGTTTCATAACAAAAAAAAAAAAACACTTTATCTAAAGGCATTTTTCTAAAATTGTTGAAAAACTAAAATTTTATTACTTATACGAAAACTACGTAATCTTTGTATGCATATGCTTATATATATAACTTGAATTGTAGACATTAAATAATTTATGTATAGCTAATGTCGTATATATATGTGTGTTCTTTATAATATTTTGTGATAAAACTTAACAAACTTGCAATGTTCCAGTTTGTTAGCGTTTTGCATTTTATAATATATTTTTATAAAATTATAGTTTAAAAACACTAAAAAACATGCTTTTAGAGTTAATCAAACTAAAAAGTAAAAAATAATTGTTAACATAAGAATAAAATTACTGACGAGAAAATTAATGTCACTGTTCTAAAAGCGTGGGGTGCTCGATATCAATCGTTATAATTTTCACTAGTTTCATTCCGAAATGCAGAGTTAGTTTAAAAATGTCATACAAAGCCCTCCACGTTTTTAGAACAGTGACATTAATTTTCTCGTCAGTAATTTTATTCTTATGTTAACAATTATTTTTAGTTTGATTAACTCTAAAAACGTGTTTTTTAAACTATAATATTTAAATGAGGTTGCGGTATGGAGGACTGGAACTATAGTTCTTACAATAATTTAATTTGTGAGTAAAGCAAAGTCTAAATGCGAATATGTCGAGCCAGCCAGGATTCGAAAAGGGAATCTCCTGATCCGTAGTCAGGCACATTATCCGTTGTGCCACTGTCCCATATATGTTTGAATGTCTTAGGTACTTTCATTCTAAATAGGTTAAATTACTCTTCATAAGTTAAAATAAAATCACTAATCCTGGCGATCCTAATTATGACGAGACTATAAATTTATCAAAATATTTTATTGTTGTCGGTCCTTGATAAGTCTACAACGTTTAAATTAAATCTGATCGCTTAAAGTAGGGTAAAATCGATCCCAAAGAGTCAGTTACAAACAAACATACAGTTGAAACTAACAAAAGTGTATTAAAAATCCAGATGAGTATATTTCATGAAGTGAATAATATAAATCACCACGAAAAAAAAAATATTTACAATATTGTCGGCGAACAATTTTTCAATTAACTTCAGATATATATCAGAACAAAGGCTGCTGATATAACAGAATCCGAAAATTGTAAAATAAACCTACCATTGAGAGTCTGGTAGAAAGTCTTAGAAATTCTTTTATCATTAAATAACCGAAGCGAAAGTTAGGTCTCCAGCTCTTTCGGGTTTCTACGTGAAACGATTGATTGATCTAATTGGTCGTTCGGAATTCACATTCTCTTACCATAAAATATTCAATCTACTGTTAGTTTATCTACTGGTTAAACTCTTAAAGGAAAACCCCAAACATAGAAATAATTCAACTTGCTACTTAAAGTTTCCTTCTCGTCTATAATATAATATAATGGGTTAAAGATTCAATAGTATCTTTCCCACATAAGACAGAAAGATAATAAATAAATATAGAATAACATGCTAAAAATTAAGTGCATTGTATTTATTTCAAAACAAGATATGCTATTAGCATTTTATTTGAATACAAAATAAATAGTTGATATTTTATAGATATATATTTTGCTTGATATTTTATAAATTAGCTGAATTTGGAATTTTTAAGCTTTTATATTAGCTAATTCAACTTGCTACTTAAAGTTTCCATCTCTTTTGTAATATAATATAACGTGTTCAAGATTCAATAGGTATCTTTCACACATAAAGTAATAATTTTTTAGCAAGTTATTCTGTATTTATTTAAGTGTGTGGATTTATTTTAAAACAAGATATGTTATTGGCATTTTATTTTAATACAAAATAGATAGTTGATATTTTATAGCTATATGTTTTGGTTGATATTTTTTATATTAGCTGAATTTGGTTGAAGCTTTTATATTTGCTAATTCAAATTGATACTTAAAGTTTCCTTCTCTTCTATAATATAATATAATAGGTTAAAGATTCAATAGTTATCTTTCCCACAAAAGATAGAAAGGTAATAAATGAATATAGAATAACATGCTAAAAATTAAGTGCATTGGATTTATTTCAAAACAAGATGTGTTATTAGCATTTTATTTTAATACAGAATAAATAGTTGGTATTTTATAGTTACATAATTTTTGGTTGATATTTTTTTTTATTAGTTGAAATTTTCGCATCATATTCTGTGGAATACATAAATGTAAAGTAATTAAATAATCTTGTATAATTGAAATAAACTTCTATATTTCCTTTAAAATATTTTATATAGATTTAAAGTTAATTAAAACATATATAAAAATAAAATTAGAATAAGCATGTTTCATTTACTCAATTAAAAAATTATTGCTGTTCTTCTGACAAATCACACTTAGTTTTGAAATTTTAATTTAACTGATGTAAAAACCTTGTTTTGTTCTCCCCCTTCCAACTACTATACTAGTAAACCCACCAATTTCAAAATATATATTTTCAGCTGACAATTCCAAATTTTGCTATAGTGCAGGAAAATAAGGACAGAAATAGTTGTATTAAACTGTAATTTCTTAATAAAAACACTTCACTAATAAAAAAAAAATTGAATTAAACCGCATGCACCTGCCTTTGAATATTATTTAAATGTTATTTGCTTTGATGAAATATTCAAAATTAATTAATAATAAATTGATAACATCTGAAGTATATACACTCATATTTAATGAAATGAAATTAATTAATAAACATGTCTGAAGAAAGATAATCTTTTTAAAAATATCTGATAGATGTATTTGTCGAATATCTATGTTGCATTTCATATAGTGACTACAGGAAAACATAATGGATTCAACAATATTTTATTTATAAAATGAATCAGCTATTTAAATTGTGTTTGTATTAGCAGATTAAAAGAATATGTTCTTCATTAAAATATATTTTAATCTGTCTTCCATAATCACTTTTATTAAATAGTTTAAATTGCATGCAATTACATTACATTCTGTATAAACTTGAAATTCATATCGAAAATATTAATTAAAATAAATAATTAACTCTCGTCCAATTTTAAAAGATAAAAAAATTAAGCTCCGTTATTTCCTTAAATTAAATTTACATATACATTGTTAAATTATTGGCGATGTATTTTTTTTTTAAACCTTAATCTATTTTGAGTTTTTAGTATTTTCAGCTGACGGTATTTTCCCAAATTACCAATTATGTTGAATTTCGTTCGATAATTACTTTTATGCTTTGCAAACGATTAGTGTAAAATATAATTTAAAACTATTCTTTAAAAATTTATTACCTCCCATCATTTATTTCTACATTTCATTATCCTTTCTTTGGTCTCATCAGCATTCGAGAATGTATATTAAGTTCTTCGAAATAAAGAAATGAATGCGTTATTAAATGAGACTGTTGTCAGAGAGTTGATAGACACTTTTATACATTCTTTTAAACACACAAAAAATAAGAAAGGAAATCGTTTGAATCACCGAAAATTCAGACATTTAAAACAACTCACGCCATTTTCAGTTTTGATGAACTCTTGTCACGGAAGGGTGATTCTCGCGTTAAAGTTTAATGTCTTTTGCCTTTTTTTTCTATTCCAGAAAAGCATGGGAAAAGACAAAGCATCACAGCCGTGGGCGTTGATTTGACTACAATTTAAACCTTGGAATCCTCAACGTTAAGTGCTTTTTGACGAAATGCACTAGGTCTTTAAGAAGATGTATTCTTAATGTCGTTATTTCACTGTCAAGGAAGTTAAATAAAAATAACTGAAACCTACACACAAAATAGCTAAATTGCCCAACATGAAAGCTTGTAAATCATAAAAGAACTGAACCACAAGTTGCTGTGAACGAAAAGTATTTTGACACTCGTAATACATGGCATGGTTGCGAGTTGCCAACAGCACATAATTACCTGCTTTTTACTTTCGCATGAACGTTTTACTGTGCTTTGTTATTGTTTTATCTTTTCCCAAAAGATGTTTGTTTCTTGAACTTCAATTCACAATGGTGTCTTTATCTTTCCGAGTTTTAATGAATAATATTGTTATGTCTGAGTTATGCCAGAAAGAAAACAGTAATGGAACATGCAACGATTGTGTTATAAAATTAGATTAAATAATATCATTTCCTGACCAAAAGAATCTATCTTATTTATGAGCTGATGTGAGATTCTGGAAAGAGTAAAATATTAGATTAGTAATACAAAGATATTAAATTATGATTTTCCATCTTATTTTTCAATATTATTTAATTTAAATTTAAATGAATTTTTGGTAAAGATAGGTAACATTTTCACTTACATTTAAATAAATCGAAATAATAAAATAATAGTATATTATATGGTGATATGGCAGTCATACACCAACACAAATGTTATATGGTATTATTTAAATCAGAACCTTTAATTTATTTATATCTTAAATTTGCCCCCATAACAATCAGTAACATTTTTTAATTAAAATATTCAATTTAGAGCTTTGACCATAGCTACCAATTTTTTTTAATACTTCGATATTGTTATTAAAAAGAAATCAATTTAGAAAGTTACATTCATTTTACTTATCTCTATATAAAAAATGAAATTCGAAAATAATGGCATGTAAAACGTTGGTTAAGAAATGGAAGAAAGATAACTTTTTATCATACTACACTGAGAATTTTCTTATTTTGCAGATTTTCTTGAAAAGCACTAAATGAAAACTAAAACTAATGCTTCCAAGAAAAGATGAAAATCTCTAATGTCGAATAAGTAAGCGGATACATACCAAAAGCAGGCCTTAGAATCAGTAATGGCAAAGTTCGCAATCTTTCTATCAGATACATCTTTTTTTTTTTTTTTTTTTTGCAACTTTCAGCGAAGTCGAAAAGCAAGAAATCAAACTGAATCTTAAGTGTTTGCTGGAGCCCAAGTTTAAAAAGTTACTTTTTCCCGAATATTACACGAGAGAATATGTTTATAAGAAGATCTGTAGTTTGCATTCCTCTCTCTTCCACACACTGCCCGTTTAACATTTTACGAAAACATCCACTTTGACTCTGAGTTCAGTGTGGAACCTTTCTGGTCACTGATGAGTCCCAGTCCTGCCAAAACCACATATTTTCGACGAAAACGTATTCTCGCGAAATAGTCCAACCTTGTTCTTTGGAGAGAACCAGTAACTTAATACTAAGTCAACCAGCCTCCGAAATAGGCCGGCGGCAGACCTTATGTATTTGTAAATGGCTCTGCGACTGCTGTGAAGTATAAGTATGAGATCTTGGAGCAAATTCTTGCATTTGTAGGAATGCAGTTGACCTGGTTTCATCTTAGCATATGATAATGCGTGTCTTCAGAGGTCACACCTGGTAGGCAAATTTCTAGAAAATAATAAAGTAGATTAGCTGGATGGATTGATGAAACAAATCTCCAACAATAATTCCTATACAGCATGTGTGGCGAAGCTCTTGGGAGGAGAAAATATCCTTCCATATCAGAACCCATTCATGGCCTTAAAACAGCGTTGTTGAAAATGTAGGACCATCTTCATAGGACTCTTAATCTGCTTGATTTGCATTAAGAATTAACGTTATAGTATCTGTATCGAGATCATATCTCCGATTAACTCATTATTGTGTTCAATACTGTGTTTCAGAACTTTCGGCGTTGAAGAGGCTTAAGCGCAAACGCGTGTGAATACTGTAACAGTTATTTTACTATTCCGATTGAATTATAACAAGCTTTTTCAAAGCTAATTTCATTAAAATTAAAGCAGTAATTCTAGAAATAATTGACCAACAGTGAACACTCTTTTAGTTTTGATACCAGTGCATAATAAAGATGCAAAGACTGCTGCTTAACTGTTCATATGACATTTTACTATAATAAAGTTTAACAACAGAAAATTAAAAAAAAAAAAAAAAAAACTTTCGTATTTTTATAAAAGATTAAAACATAAAAATTATTTAGCTCTAATTTCATACAAATCTAAACATTCACAAATTAGAAATAATTTATTCGTTTTTTTCAAATTTATTTCAAAAAAGGAAATAAAATTTTAGTCAATAAGTCGCCAGTCTAAATGCAATATGTACATAATGTTATTTATTATTTTACAAGGTTCACTATCTTACCTATGACTGTCAACACGACAATCATGGGTAAGTTTTTGTTTCTAGGTGTATTGCGTATTTTATGGAATTAACAAAAATTTTAATTTCAAAATTACTCTTATTAAAATAGCCAATAATGAACTAAAATTCGCCTATATTTGTAAGGAAAAATTTGCATTAATGTATATAAACTTAAACAAAAATATAAACAAAATGAATATAAATTCGAACCATATACTGAAACACTAATTAAATCAGCGTAATCACTTTAAATCAGATATATTTACCCTTTACTTAATTATATATTTTATATATACATTATAATTTTGAACTTCATATATAATTAGTAACTTTTGCACTGATTATATGGTGCTCTTGGCTTTCGTAAGTCTGTGCATTCATGTTTTGCAACAAATAATGATCGATAGTTCGAACACAGGACGATTTCATGAGAGACTGTATTGTCTTGTAGACTTTTGGTATACATTTTTATATTTTAAGTATGCATGTAATCTCTCATATTGGTGTTTTACTGTATATAATTTTTTTTTTTTATCATATAAGATTTTAAAAACTTATTATTTAAGTCTCCCTTTTATCCTTGAATTGACAGAAGCTAGAAATTCAAAGATAATGATGTTGCATCGGCTTGATATATAATATAAATTTTTTATATGTAATATGCAAGAAAATCTTGAGATTGGATGTTTTATGTAAAAAGCCTTATATATTTATAAGCATTCAAAAACTTAATTTCTAGTTTAGTGTTCTTAAGCTTTTGTTGGAATTTGTAAGACTTACAGTGGGACGCTGAGTGTCGCTGCTAGTGTTTTAACACTGGGTTTTTTCCTGGACTCCTAGATGAACTGTTTCTGCGGGAGTTAAGGTCACTCTCCTACCCTGTAAATGCACCTAATATAAGTAAAAGAAAATTTCAAGAAATTGTTAGTCTCGTTGATATAGCTTCTCGGAACTGAAAGTTACGGCTTTAACATAATACTGAATCACCAAACCATAACAAGAGAGAAAATCGTAGTGATATATGATGCATTCGGCCTTGAAGAAAAGGATTGGAGTTTACAAGAACAGGGTAAGTATTCTTTTTAAATTTCTTTGATTAGAAAAATTTCAAAACGAAAAGCAACTCAGAAGGTTTTAAAGTAATTAAAAATAAAAACGAAGAATTCTTCGCAGTTTAATGACTAAATTAATAAGACGAACATAAACAGAATTGGATAAGGATGGTAAAAACTATGATATATTAAATTGATAATTTAACTGTTTTTTAGAATAAAAGAGACTTTGGAAGGTCTAGATAAATCCATGGAAAGTCGAATAAATTATGCTGATGAACTAGAGAAAGAAATCGAAAGTTTATTAAAGTATACTGAATCTATAATGAACTGTAAAACGAGAGTAAATATATATTTTGGGAACTTAAATAAACTTCAAAATTTATCTAGTTAGAATTCAAATATGTCTAATATTGTTAAAGAATATGAGAGAAAATTTTTAAAACTAACAATGAATTACAGCGCATATCTGTAAATAAATTTTCTAGCGATATTTGCAGGTTTCAGCAATTTTGGCGTCAAGTACGAGGCAGTATAGATGGAAATGAAAATTTACGAGATATCGAATAATTTATTTACCTTAAATTTTTGGTTGTTAAATTATTCGATACTGACTGATTCAGCTGCAAAGACAATTTGTGGTCTTTCCTGAACAGCTGAGAATTATATAAAGGTGTCGAAATAGATGTGCAAATACGAAGTCTAGAATCGCTAGAAGTTTACTCTTCCATATAGATTATTACTACTACCCATTTTAAACATTTTTCATTTTCCTAGCCTTTTTTTTTAAGAATAAAATAGAAGCGTGAGAAAAATCATTGAATGCAATGAGTGTTGATTTTAAGAATTCAAAATCATATGAAATTAAGATAAAGGAAAATTTCTCAATTTATTCTAATTCGGCAAAATGCAGACAAACATCAGCTTACATTTTAAATACCTTAATAAAAGTGAACTGAACATTTTGCAATGGTAAACATAAATCTACCAGTTGTAATTTAAATTTAAAACAACATATGAATTCTTTGAGTAAACAAGGTAAATGCATCTGATATTTAAAAAAATTCCATATAAGAAATCGTTGTAAAGCTATTCATATTAGGTGTAGTATTTGTATATTTATTGGCCATCAGAATTCTCTATGTAGCCAGACGAACTGCTACAATGCGATAGAAGAAGAAAAAATAGTGCTGTTCTGTTTAACGCGAACTCTTACTAGAAGGAAAGAATCATCTGGACCTCGAGTGTTTTTCAGAACAATAAGATGCAAGCTTGTTTGTAGGAATGAAGTTGTAAATGTTAGGATGTGTCTCGACACAGTGTCAGCAAAAAACTTTTATTACCAGAGGGTTGGCGCAAAGGTCATAGGGTTGGAGGTCACAGGTCAGGAGGAATTAAAAATTATTGCCCTTGTGGGGAGAGGGAATTACCCCGTCTGCCCTTCAGAAAAGAGTACATTTCTTATTGACGGACGAGAAGATCGAACATACAATTACCATAGAAGCTTTAAAATTGAAACCGTATGCTCAAATATAATGGAGGCAACCACTTGGAATTGAATGATAAGATTAAGAAATTGGGAATAGATTTATCTGATGTTTCCTATAATCTAAAAAAGGAAGGAAATAAAATAGATATATTGATAGGTAGTGATTATTATTGATCCTTCATGACTGGAAAATGTAAACATCTTTCACTAACTGTTGTCTCAAATGAAACTAAATTTGAATGAACATTGCACGGACAATTTTCAAATGTATTTAATTCGAATGACCCAGCGAATGCAATATATGTTTCCATTTAGGATGAAGGTAAAGACCATAAAGGATTAATTGAACTCTAAAAAATTTTGGAAGCTTGAATCTTTGGGAATTAAGGATGCTCCAATGGATAAAATAATGTACCATAAGCAAATGCTTGAACAATTTAAGGAATCTATTAAATTTAAAGATGATAGATATGAAATTAAATTTCTAAGAAATTTAATAATGTTGTTTTTGCGAATAATTACGACATTACAAAAGAAGATTTTAATATTTAGCTAAAAGACTTATGAAAAATCCATATTTTTTTAAAGACTACAAGAATGAACTAGATAAATATTTAACCTTAGAAATTGTAGAGAAAGTTGAGTCACAGAAATCCCAAGTTCGTCTAATAAAAATGTTTTTGAAATATTACTTACCGCATCATCCAGTAATTTACAATAATAAGGAAACAGTTTTTGATGCTTCGGATCATGCTACATCAAAAACACAAATTTTTGCTAGATTGTTTAGAAAACAAAAGGGATATCTCGTGTAAACAATATTTAAGTGAGGTAAAGGTTTCTAGATACTATTTCCGTGAATTTCAGGGAAATTACGACACCTTTGAAATGCATTACTTTGTGATGTTAGTGAAAAAATTCATAAGAGCTTCTAAAAACATTTAACAATGCCGATATTAGAACTTACCGGTGCCATGATTGGAGCCAGACATATTAATCGAGTGCTGTTGGTACTGAAACTAAATGCAAACATATATTTATGGACTAATTCTTAAGGTTGTTTGGTAGAGTCTAGTTGCCCATGAAATATGGTCTAAAGAAAAACGAAACCAAAGCTGCTAAAAAAAATATAAAAGTGCAATATAGAAATCCTTAATGGAACATGCATATTAGTGGAGAGGAATTTTACGAACAATTGGTGAAGTGCGTGAAAGATCAATTACAGAAGGAATAAAATGTATTTAATGTGCGAACTCTCATATTTCAAATTTTCTGAAAAACTCAAGAAGTAGAAAATTGGAGATGTTGTATTGATACATGAAACACAGAAATCCAAGTTTTTAAGAAAGTTATTGGAGGAGAAGCAGTCTCATCTTTGCCTGTGTAAATCGCAAAGGAACTTTTCTGAAAACCTATGCCATTACTGTATCCTTTTGAGTTAGAAGTTACATAAATTTATTTCTACCAATTAGTAAATTGATAAAGAATATTTTTAATGCTTTTTATTTTTATGTTTTTCTTCTTTTTTACTTGAATTTAAATTTATATTATTGAAAAAAATTAATTATATGTACTGAATGTTATATTGAATAGTAATTACTTATAAAATTTATGTGTTTATTTGTATGATTATTTTAGCTTATATTGAATGCTTATTTTTGAATGCATGCTTATCTTTATATCTTTTACGACATTTTTACATATTATTGCTTACTTTGCTGGTGATTTATTTGTATTTGATTGTTAATTGAATTATTTCATTTAACTGATATGACTAATTTGCTTTAAAGGATTTAATTGATTTGATTAATTTCCTTTAATTGATTAATTAATTATTTTATTGATTTAATTGAGTTTATTTTTATAAAAGTTAAATTTGTAACTAAAAGTAACTGAAAGAATTCGTGAATTGTAATTCACAGATTACGTTTTTGACATTTAATTTTTTTCCAGATTCCTATTTTAAGACAAAATTTGTTTAATTTAAATTATTTAAATGTTAAATTGGGTAATTGAATTGCACATTATTGTGTAATGCATTATGTATGTACTGTTAAAAAGAATCCAGGTAGGGAGGATGTTGGAATTTTTAAACCTTACAATTCGCTCTGGGCTGTTCTGCTCGTGTTGTAAAAAAAATTTTTACTCATGGACCCCCAGATGATCTCTTACTGCCAGACTGTTAAAACCAATCCCCTATTAATGTGAATGTAAATAAATGAAAACTTGAAGAAATAGTTAGCCTCACTGATATAGATATCTTACACCTAAAAGTTACGGCTGAAACATAATATTGAACCACCAAGCTACAGCAAGAAAGAGAGTTATAGTGATAATTCTTTCAACACCTGGTAAAATTGACAGAGGCTATAAATTCAGAGTTAATGATATACGGTACTGGACATCTGCTCAAAGGGTGTTTTTGGCCGGAGAGAATGAGGGAAGGAGTTTTTGGGAATAAATACTTAATTATCATCGTCCCTCTTCATTGTTGGTCAAGATTTAATTAATTTTGGAGTGCAACCTTGCAAAGATGAAGCTATGATTTAAAGAGTGTGTTTGTAACAGTAGACGTCATTATGCTTATTATACTGTCCAATTAAAATATACTTATGTGACATGGAGAAACACGACCTGCGACATTGAGAGCGAGAATGCAATCTTTGTCTCTCATCGCTAAACTTGTCGAGAGTGAGGGGATGGAAACAAAAGACTGATAAACTACATCAGGTCAGCTCTCAGCCCTATTGAACAGTATAAATTATCTCTCCCATACCAATGAAGGCCAAAAGGAGGTCTCTAAATGAAAGTGCTGACTAATTATTCAGAATCAATGTTGATTAAAAAAGGGTAAAAATCAAATTGGATCATCTGAAATCGGAATGGAAGATGGAATCAAAGACATCTACCGAAATAAAATAGTGATAATGAGTTTAATATAGTAGCAAGAATTTCTATAAAGTGCGAAGTTGTTTGTGGTACAGAGAATTTATTCTTCCGAGGGTGAAAGCTGATATCTTAGTGAAGAATGTTTTGAAAAGAGGAACCTGACGGAGACCCCCTGTTCTGGACGACTTCTGAATAATGACGACGAAATCAGTAAAACGGGTGGGAACGCAATCACCTGAATCTTAAAGGCCGATCGTAATGATTTTTTAACATCTCTATGAACAGCTGCTACATACGTTTTTATATATATTTAATATTTTTTATGCATGTCTTTTATAAACTAGATTTTTTGTATAATTATTTCATTTATATATATATTATTTAAATAATATATATATATATATATATATATTTGATATTTTATTATGTGTTTATTTGATATACTTCTTTTAAACAATAATTGAAATTGCTAACATGTGTGAAATTCAAGATTCATTCAGCTGTTCTTTTTTTCTGTAATATTTTTTTGGGGGCGGAGAGATAGGGGATTTGATTATTATTGTTACTTTACCCCCAACTAATGAAATTTGAAGAAGAAAGTTCATAGCGATCTCTACTGCATCGTAAAGGTTCGAGGAAAATGAAGTGTTTCTTAAGACGTGCGTTTAACACTGTAATAGGTGCCTCTGAACTGACCACTACAGCCAGTGACACGTCTGTCAGTGCGTTTCCACTATCAGTGCCTCCGGCGAAAGGCAGTTAATCAACGTAATTGCCTTCGTTCTTTCCTTTGGATTGTTGATAATTTTTTATTTTTTTTTTTCCTTTTCAGTTCTAGTGATGATAGATGATTTGGTTTCTTTTGAACTACTCGTGATCATAGATGTTTCTATCGTTTACATGTCATTGTGGTTTATTTTTTTGCGGATCCCTCTTTCTAGTGTTGTTTAGTATTTAAGTGTTGTTTTAGTGTTTTCTAGTGTTGTTGTTATAACTAGTTGTGTTTAGGGTAGATCGAGTCTCTGTAATTATTTACTTTTGTGTTTCTTTTTTTGCGAGCCATTTTTTTTTTCGTCAGCCCCATTATTGCGGCTTTTCATTCATTCACTCACTCACACACACATATATATATTCTTTCTCAGGGACAAATGCTGTTTCTTAACTCCCTCAAATGTAGCTTGTATTACAATTTTGTTTTTGTTTTGTTAGAATCATAGGTTAAGCTATAGTTTCAACCCGACATGAGATGCCCTGAACTTTTCATCTCTAAGCTTTTTCATTCCAATTGTACAAGTAAGTGACCTGTCATAATTTTGATTCTATCCCTTGTAAAGTTTGATTTTATTGCTTTTAAAGTTTTTGTATCCTTCGTATTTTTTTTTATTTTGTCGATTTTTTTCTTACGTTTATAATCATGTTATCTTTTCCAAATTCTGAAATAAGTTTGTTTGTATTGAAAGCAAGCAATATTTTCTAATTTTTATATACTAGCAGGCACTCATTTTTTAAATACTAAGTTGATGTTTCCAGCTGGGCCGATTTCCAGTCAACTTATCGCTTCACTGTTGTTTCGCTTCTACTTTGAAAATTTCATTTATGATAACTTCTTAAATCCCAATTTATATGCTTTATTCAATTATAATTTTGTACTTAGTGGATTGAGAGCTTCTACACTACTTTTATCAAATTTTTCCTCTCATTTGTGTTAAGAGGGCAATTTAGGAACTATCATTGATGAAACGTACCAGAAATGCAAATTGCTAGATAGCTAAATAAATGATCAATGGGGAAGGTTAATTTTGGTTTTGCTGAAGTCTAATATTGTGAAAATGTTTTGGTACATAGTAATGGGGTGGTTATTATTTTCCATTAATATACATGATTTCAGATTAGTGATACGATACGCTTCTTTTATGTGTTGTAAGGAAAATCTACGTATGGTGTAAATATCTTTTGTGAGATTCATTTTATTTTAGAAACTGTGATTTTTATATTTTCTTGGCATGTTAGTATTGGTGCACAGGACAATGATGGGATTTTTTTAGGAATATTTTTAGGAGGAATTGCGACATTTTCTTTCTGGCGACCTGAATTATATGTGTTTTCTTGAATAAATTCATCAACTAATTGTATGTGTAGGAAAATTAAATAAAAAAAAAAAAATTCAAATTCCTATGTTATGTATACAGTAAAACATTGAGAATTTTTCATAATAATAATTGATTCCAAGTAATTGAAGCAATCTGAACACCCCTGTTTTCTGATATAGATTGGATTACTTCAAAAGATGCATGGAACTATTCTATAAAGTAAACATTTCAACCTGCTGCATTGATTAAATCCTTAAAATGTTCCAGAATAAATATCCATAGGAAATGTTTTCAAAAAAGTGCATAATTAGATAAGATATATTCTAAAGAACTAAATTTATTTCTAAATAAATACAATAGTCTTATTCAGATGTACGAATATCAATTTCCGTAATTACTTAGCTCGAAGTTATTGCATAACACCGAGAATTGCCAGAGTTCACAATTTCATTCCATCGACATTCCATTTAATTTGGATCAAAGCAAATGCAAAAGTATTCCTCCTACCAGCGCTTTTAGAAGGCCTCTTGATTCTTACTTCAGGTGTAATTAATGATTTGGTCAAACAGTGTGAAACATTGCAGATTTAAAGTAGCATTGCAATAATCTATTCCCTCCGGAAAATCAATCTACGCTTCAGAAGTTAGTGATTTCGCACGATTCCGAGATGATTGAATTGTGAGATAATAATCATTATGTCAATAGCCAGTTGCTTTCTTCGAATAACTGTAATAATATTAAGAAGCGTCATGATTTAGGCTAAGCTATGTCCTTTATTCGAAACAATGCTCTTAAAATTGGAATTGCATGACAAAGAATGAATACGAAAATGTACTCTATAAATGCGGAAATACCTTTAAAAAGATTATTATAGATAAATTTGTTTTTAAGAATTAAAATGAATTCCGTTTTGCAATTTTTATTTTAATAAGAATTCGCCATATGTTACAATGATTTTGTATATTAAAATTTATTTTCATATCCGAATTACCTCATGTTAAGTTTTCTACAAAATTAACGTTGTGAATAAAATATAATCGAAGTGGTTTTTTTAATTGTTTGTTGCATATCTTTCTTGTATCAAAAACTTTCATTACATGAAAATAACTTTTTAATTAAAATATTTCTTAAGCAATTAGCTAAATTGATGGTATCACAAGAAAAAAAAAATGATTTTTGCTCACATTGATAAAAAACTTCATCAGTTCTATTATGTAGTGTACTCAAGTTTGTTCAAAGGATTTCAGAAATTAAAATGCATTAGGCAGTATGAAGTAGGATAATTAATATGAGAAGCTGTTTGAAATAATCCTCAAAATGTACAGAAGGTGGGTTTCTTGTATATGCTAATGGATTTTAAATATTTATACAATTTGGAAGTAACTAAAATATTTTTTTCAATATTTGAAAAGTTCCACTGCGCAGTATCAATTTTACATAAGTTATAGTAAAATACTATTGTGTCTGGCTTCCAGAGTTGATGAATCAAATACATTATTGTGGACTGAGTGTTGTAAAAAAAATATTTGAATTGTTAATAAAATACAGAAAAATAATTTAATTTTTTACACAATATCTTTCATTTTATTTCATGTTTTCCATAAAAAAGTTTATATCTTTTTCTTACTGGTGAACAATGGTGAGCTTCGTGCACTTT
Source organism: Caerostris extrusa (assembly GCA_021605095.1). Taxonomy (NCBI): domain Eukaryota; kingdom Metazoa; phylum Arthropoda; class Arachnida; order Araneae; family Araneidae; genus Caerostris; species Caerostris extrusa. The sequence continues at coordinate 84,501 of BPLR01021425.1, forward strand.
TAAAATTGTATATTTTAAAGGACTACGCTATGCTTTTAAATAACTAAGCTTTTCCAGATATATAATAATGAACAATAAATGAAGTTTCCAATACAAAAGGTATTAAAAACCATTTTTAATAATGTGCATTTATCTACTAATTCTGTAAGATAACATTAAAAATATTTATTGAGCGCACTTTCATTTAATGCTTAAGTGGTTTCTTTTACAGGAAAAAAATATAAATAAATTATTCCGAGAAAGTAAATTGTTATTGCTCATCTAAAAGACTGGAATCTATCCTATTATAGGTTGGCCCCATATCCAACCTCTTCTTACTTCCATGGTTCTATCAGACACATAAGAGGGATTTAGCAAGACTGAAACATAAGCCTAGGATAATCCTACTATTGTGATCGTAATTAGCTTTGCCCGTTCGGTAGACTTATACATCGCGTCAAAATTTAATCACTCCCAAACGAATCTGGCCATTCTATTATGTGTGTGTGTTTTTGCTTGTAAGTGGTGCAAGTCGAAACGGACGAGGATTCTAAAAATCTTCGAAGTAATTTGCAGAAACTACATTAAAATTTACTGTTCAAAAAAGGTAACTTTAAGCAACATTCTGATATTACTTTCTTTGGTATTAAAGGCTGTTAACAAATTAAAGTAGGTATAAAAGGCATGGCTTTCTAAATGTTGTTCTAATGGATTTAAGTCAGTTTTAAACCATCTTTTTATATTTGGAGGCACTGGAATTGTTGTCTTCTCTTTGTACATATTGTAGTGTTTTCCATTTTATTAAAGTTCTGTAGTTTTATAAAGGTAGTTTAAGTGAAAAGTCTGTAACTACTGACTGATTGATAATCCAACTTAAGTCAGATTGTTACTGAAATATACAATGTCCTTTGAAGATTTTATTAATAATAAAAGAAATCAGAATTAATCGTTGGTTAATAAAGTTTTTAAAGTAAAAGATGTCCTAAATAGCTAAAAACTATTTTACTAAAATAAAATTATATACTATTTTAATAAAAGGAAATTATATGCGATTTAAGTAAAAAGGAAAACCGTGACATTAAAACTATATAAATGTATCTATAAACTATTTTAAATATAGTAAATTTTACTCTTTCTATAAAAAAATATTTGAACATTCCTAACACAATTAGAAAATGACAAAAATTATCTTCAGAAAAATTTCTTAAATCTTATGTAATAATTATTAACGACAAATAACGAAAATACATTGTGCATATATTAAAAATAATGACAAAATAATTAAAAGAAATATTTTAAAATTCTTTTTGAATTATCTACAACATATTACTGAAAATATTAACTGACATTATTCTGTGTTATTAACTTACTAAATATTAACAAAAGGAGGAAGAAATATTAATTTAACTAAAAAACTTTTATTAAAATAATAGAATATGTATAACAAATATTTTAACATTGTATTACATGCAAACCTAATAAATAAATAAATAGTTAACCAATAAGCATTTCATATCAAATAAAAGTGATATCATAATCAAGAGGCATATTAAAAAAAACGAAGTATCTTTATAAATTTTGAGTTTTAACACTGGTTACACTGAGTTTGCGCAGTTGAGAATCCTATCAACATGATACAAGTACAATCGTCAGTCGGGCTTTATCAAAGAAATCGCCCTTCGTGTGACAGTGAATTATAATGGGTAAATTAATGCAAAACCCTTCTAGATATGAAGTGAAATGATTTGATTTTTCAACTTAATAGTGCGTAGTATTACAAAATATTCATCGAGAATTGTAATACAGAACTGCTTTAATATGTCAAGGAAAAAATACACCAACAATATAGTAGCTTCCTAAATTCTGATGTGAATATTTCACAATATTGATATTGCACTCAGAGACTTAAAAAGTTTTCTTTTTGAGTTCGTAGCAAATTTTCCAACATTCATTCGAATAGGAAATATTAAAATCATCATTGTTGGACTAATCTTGGAACTTGAAATCATGGAATTGGATGGACTTAAAATCATGGATAGACTTCATCATTTAATTCCTAGGACATAGAAATCTACATATAAAATTTAGGTAAACTTGTACTACGGTATCAAAATAATTCTAGAGGAATGGTGATTGTGTTGAAAATGAGCAAAATACATTACATAAATGAGGCAATTAATTAAATTCAGATTTGTTTATTCTTACAATCAATTGACCTTTTTGTTTGAAAGGTATCTCGTAATTTATAAGTAAAACTATTGTGATATTTCATTTGAGTAAACATCAGACTTCTTAGATATCTATTAAACAAATAGGTACTGGGGAACATTCAGCACTAAAATGTCAGATTTGTAATGAACTCTATATTACCTAATGTTCTCTCTGACAACACACAAAAAGAGACAAATGACTTTTCAAAAAATAGATTTTTATTTTTATTTTTGAAGTGAATTTGAATCAACCTGAGCATTTTTCTAATGTGTGAAATAAATGAATCTATCTATCTAAAATTTTGTCAATAACTTTCGTTTCATTTTAAAATAATCTATGTAACAAAAAGCAATCTATAATATTTCATCAGAACAGAGTTTAAAAATTATATAATATTTATTTGATGCTTGATTTACTTAATAAAATTCTAAATTTAAAATTTCATTATTTTTTTATACTTCATAACAAGTTTCAATATTTTTATGCTGTACATATTAATAGTATTACTATTTTTAAAATAAATACAAAAGTGAAAAGAATATACTTAATAAAAATATAAACTGAAGTTTGTGAAAATTGCAACACCATGAAGGAATCGTCATAATTGAATGAAATTTAATACACAGTTGACTGGTAGTGGTACAAATAAATGATTAAATGTTCAAATCAAACAAACAATAACAAGAGATCGGAATCAATATTTTGTGTAGCCACCACGCGCCTCAATAAGTGCTGCTACACGACGTGGCATGGAGTCAAACAAATTTTGAATGTCTGCCTGAGGAAGAGTCAAACAAATTCGTCTGCAGAAGCAACAGGACGAGGATCACGAGCGAGACGCCGACCAACGAAATTTTCAATCGGCGTCTGCCTGAGGAATACGCAGCATTCCATATTGTTTGAAATATCGGCAAGCTTTGAAGGAAGAGCACCCAAAGTTCGTCTGCAGAAGCATACAGGACGACCATAAGGATGGCGTTCGAGCGAGACGCCGACCAATCATGGTACCACAAATAAAAAGCGGGATTCCAGAAAACACATGTTCAATCGGCGACATATCCGGGGAATCCACGCAGGCCAAGGAAGAAGCTGTACCTGCAGCGTTGCAAGAGCTGAAGGATTGAACAGTCCAAAGCGATAGTCCTGCACACGAGCGGCTACTGCACGATAAGACAATCCAGCTTCACGAAGGCCGATGATTCTCCCCCGTTCAAACTCTGTAAGTTGTTCAAATCTCGCTCTCTTTCGTCGAAGAGGCATAAGTAACGATTGAGCTAACGTTTACCACTAGCAGATAACCACCGATAACCATACACGCCTCGCTGCATCCGTCTATTTATTCGGATCCATCCGCCGTTTAGAGGGCGCTGCTCAGCACACGCATGCGCTAAGGATTTGAAATTCTAATCATGCGCTAATGATGTGCCTTCCCTGAAAGTTTCAGCTCACTCGCGTAAGTCCTTCATGCTGCTGCAATTTTTACAAACATGAGTTTATTTACAATGTGTATTATATTAAAGATTTACAAATCAGTTAAAATATCCATGTGCTATGAGTTATTTGTTTTATAAGTAATAAATATTCTTAAATACGTTCAGTTAAATCCCAAATTCATGGAAACTAACTTATAAAGCATTTTAATATTCGTCAATTTAAATAGTTTCTGCAGTCTGACACTTGCATCCTTCTATTCGGAAAGTTATCTTTCCTGGGCGTGTTTTGTGAGACGTATGCTGGCAAACTAAAATCGTTACAATTTACTGTCAGTTTCAGATTCTAATGTCATACCTTGGTTTAAAATACGTGACCGCGCAGAACTAACTTAATCCTTTGGGTTTAATCAGATGCGTTTTACGAAAGTTTTGTATGATTTATAAAATTCGCCTTCACAGATGTAAATTCTGTGTAAACAATATGATTTAAATAACTCTATCAAGCTACATTTTGTTTATAGATGGGTAGTTTTAATTACAGCTTTCCGAGCTCATTTTAAAAGATAAATATTATTTTTTGTTATTATACATTTATTAATTAAGTTACTTTTAATTAAATTTAACGAACAAACTGTGATTGGGTTCGATGTGGTTTAATATTTTTCTACAAAACTAATGCATTTTAAAATATCACAAATTCCATTAAACAACAATATTTACAAATACTTTGTAAATAAACTTTTAGAGCAAATAAAAACTTCATATTTTTAATTGATCAATTATGTAATTTTTTTCATATTCAATAATAATCTGTTTCTTACAGCGAATTTCTTCTAGAGTGTAAGAAATATCTACTTATTTGCATATGTCTTAAGAAAACTTGTTTATTTATAAATAAAATTTTATTTTGATATTACAAATTTGGTTAAATTGTAAATAACATACATAAGAAATCTGTCTGAATACGTATATAAAAGTTCACCATATTTTTTATTCTCCTAAAAATATTTTTTTAAATATTTTAAGTTTGAAAAACTGGCAGGAAAATATTTTTTTAATTAAATGTATTGAATGTTTTAGATATATACTTATTATTTTAGTTGTTTTTTTAATGTTAGATATTTTATATCGTCATTTTTGTTTAATATTACGTAGCCGACGCTTCTATTTTGACGTAAATGTGTTAAAAAAATCACTCAAGAAATGGTGCTTAATATGAAAAATTAAATTTATATCCTACAATTTTTCAAAAACCATAAAACTGAAGCGATTAATTAAAAATCATATAAAAGCATTTTCATACCAAAGGAGATAACCTATCTCTTCTTTATGGTAAAAGCTTCCCCTTTTTGCCCCTGCCCCCACCCCCCAAAAAATGAATAAATTTCACCCCCTTTTTCTTGCTAATTTATTTCCTTCAAAAAATTGATAAATTATTAATTTTTGCGATTCTGTTTTTAAAAACTTTAATAAATTATACGATTTGCGTTAATTCCATTTCAATAATTTTTAAAGTATTCATTTCCTCAGATTAGCTGTTTATATTTTCGCCCTGTAATACTCTTTGAATGGAAAAAAAAAAAAAAAAAAAAATTTACAATGTCGAAAACAATTCATCTTTCTAGATAAAAAGTATGAGATTTGTTTCTTGTGTTGTATTATTTAACATTTAAAAATAATATCATATAGAAATCCAATATTTGTCTTCCAATTTAAAAATTTTTTTATCTTGTGTGTAGACAAAAATTACGAAAAAGTTTTTATTGACTATTTTTTAATTTAAAAAATTGTTGTATTTTATTGCTACCAGATGGTACTAGTATTTTTACAGTTAAAAACGAATTACAAAAAAGAAAATGGCGCCACATTTCTTTTGACAGCTGGCATCATTTTGATACTTCGCTTTTCACATTGCTAACGCTTGCGTCTAATGTTTTTATTTTAAATTGTTATTAGATATTTTTCACTCTCATTTGAGGTTGTTTTTAAATGGTTGATTTTCATATTAGAATTTGATGTCACTGGATGACATTAACATTTTTTTTACAGTAAAAAAAAAATTACACAGGGGAAATGATACCATATGACTTTTACCGCGGATGGCACCATTTTAATACTTCCGGTTTTCATTGCATTGTTGTATCCATGTATTCTTTTTTTTTTATTTTTGTCATTCTTAGACATTTTACACTAGTGTTTTTAATGATTCTTATTCATATTTAGTTAATGAATTCCATAAAGTGGTTTGCAGTGGCAGTTCATTATTATCGTGATGTTTATCGATTAATTTTTTTAACTTTAAAAGGATTAATATTTAGAACTTCTAAATATTTCATTTATTAATGTTTATGAAAAAAAAAATGTGTTTTATTTTGTTTAAAAGGAAAAAAACAAGGTTTTATATGCTAATATTTAGTGAAAGCATTTTGAAGATGATCACGATTTTTTTTTCTTTATGATCTCCAATATTTTTTTTTGTTGAATGATATTAAATTAAGCAATATCGTTAAAAATTGAAAGAATCTTTTATTGCCATTTAGAGTTCATGTACAATTATTTATGTAAAATTACTTAAAAGGGACATAAAAAAGGTGCATACTTTGTTCAAATGCATACAAATGCTCATTTGACCGCGCCTATAATGTTATTAGGTTATTTTCTCTGTAAATCTATTTAATAAAGTCTATGTTTGTTAATTTTTTTAATAATTTTCTTACATAAATTTAGAGTTAATTTTTTGTGGATTAAATAAATTAATGAAAGAAGCGATTGACTTGAATATTTTATCTGATTCTATTCTTTCTACACTTAAAGAAAGTTCATGAATTGTTGTATTTCTTGAAATTAAACTGTAGAAATTTTGTATCTGGGGTTAGTTATTATTATTCAACATTGAATAAGACTAACACTTAATGAATAAATTTTTATTATCAATATATCATTTTTCTCAAAAATGTTTTTAATAAGAATGTTTAAAACATATGCTTGCTTTTCATATTTATAATGCATGCTGTTTTCTTACAGATCACAATATTATTTAGCTCATATTAGAATTAAAAGGCCTTATCAAAATTTGTATCATTAAAATTATATTCCAATGTATTTCAAAGTAATGAACTTTTCGAGTGTCATTTGCAGAGAGATGGTATGTTATTATTTTTTATGAATCCTTAATTTTATCAAAAGTTATTCTGTAACTAGAGAAACTAGACTTTGCATCAAAATTCACCGTATAGTTCGAAATCTACTTGAGAGATGTACTTGATATTATTGAACAGAAAGGGAATTTTACATGTAAGTTCAGAGCAATTTTTTTTTTTATTTCAAGATGATTTCTTTAAAGAAAATTCAGCTGAATGTTGAAAGAAACTAAATTAACAAGACGCTATTTTCATTTTTAATTAACGTATTTCAATAGTCTTTATATTAAATTTGAGCCTTTTTCAACTGATTTAGAATATAATGAAAGATAATATTTAAATTATATTAAACAACATAATTATTTTTAAATCTTACAATTTTTTATATTGACTTTTTTTAGCTTTGTATTATAAATACTGCGTGAACTTCCTTATAGGAATCAAAGACAATTATCTTCATTTTATCTTCAATTATTTGCATTTGCAAGCATTCAAAATTAGCACAATTGATGTTTGTAAAATCAAATTAAAATAATTAAAGAAGAAGAATAAATACAATATGAAACACAAACTTATAAAATAATCATTACACATACAAAACACAAATTAAATAGTGAATTCATGATGTTTTTCTTTTCAATTTTTACAAATATGTGGAACAATTGAATTAAAATAAATGCGTGAATTCATTCATAAAAGTGAATATTTATAAAAGTGAATTTTCTTGAATATTTTGGTTACAAGAGTGTTTTGCTTTTATTTCACTTGCAGTTTTATTTATGCAAATAACAAAGAATTGTTTTAAATAGTTTAAGACAAATATTAATTCTGAACAACATGGAAAATAAAAACTATTTTCAAATAATATTGCAGAATATCTTTATGCTTCTAAAATTTGTATTTAATAACGTACTCAATATATTAGCAATAAATATAAAATGTTCATAGAGTTCAAGAATTTTATTTATCAAAGGTACAATTTGTTCACGAAACAATAAGAAACGAGTTTTTGATTATAAAATAAAATATATTACATAAAATTATATTAATTTGTTGACATGCACTTCGTACCAACGATTAACAATGTAATAAAATATTTATCATGCCTTTAAAAAATATTTGAAAGCTAACTGATATATGTATATATATATATTAAAGAATTAAATTCAAAACAGCTTATATATTATTGGCTTTTAGTATATATATTCTTGTATATGCTTGTCTCACGAGAATTTCGTAACTCAATTACAAGAAAATATCAGTAATTTTTTTTGTTGGTTCCTTCATTATAAGAAAATTTTTTTCAATATATGAGCACTGATATATTAGCCACTATACATTGTATTTTTAATTTTTTCTACGAGAATCTCTAAAAACATAAAGTTTAATGCAGTAAGCATCATGCATGCATGATTTTGTATTCATTAACACAGAATTATACATAAAATAAAATACTTAAAAGTAGAATTACACTTAAATAAGTACTTAAAAGTAGAGTATTTACAGGAAAAATACTTAGTAGAGTATTTACACTAAAAATTCTCTCCTTTTTTAAAACTAATTTATAAAAAATATCTAATATCACGGAACCTTAACCAAAAGACAAATTCATTTGAGACATCGTTTGCATTGGTACTATATGGCCGCTTTTTATCTTTTCTTGTTGTTGATATCATTAAAAATCAATAACCAAAAAGACGGGTTTTAATGAAAAGCAGATAATTGTTATCTACCGCTGAGTCGTCACCCTAGAAAACCTGATTCCGACTAAACTATAAACTCAACTTTAATCAGAGCATGCAATCCAATCTATTTAAGAAATATTTCAAAATTTACTTCAGCGGAAAATTTTATTACGCCTTTATTAAGATATCAAAAGTGAAAATTTGATTTACAAACAGTTTGTGTCGCTTAGCTAATTTCAAAAGTGTATGAAAGCGTCTTAATTCCTTTTCCAGACATCCAAACAACTTTAATATGACCACTTCATAAATTGAATAAAATATATTACATATAAAGGCGGATAATTTTATTAAAATCGTTAGGATTCTTCTCCTTAATTCATAATTAAAAATCATTAACCTTCATTTTTCTTATAACAGCATAAATGCTGAAATTATCTTTTAGTTTTCTTTTACACTTTGGAATACATTAACATACAATAAAAGAGATATTTATTTGTATACAATAAGATCATTTATTAACTTTGACGCCAGCCAAGAGTGGCCGGGATTGGATTGCGTGGGATTAAGTATCAGTAATTAATTGGTTCTCCCAAATAAGGGATCTCGGATCAACAAGCAAAGGTAAAAAGAAAATCTAGTGTCTTTGCAAGTCACGGCACAATAAATACGCAGGCCAGCAATCACTTCTGCAGAATTTGAGGATGTGAAAAAAAAGAGAATGCAACCCGAACTCCGAACCTTACTCCTTAGATGATACTTTTGAGAATGATCCGAATTTCGGTAGCTCGATTTCGGTGGCATCAGGACCTCTTTGATGCTACATTTGCGAATATTCAATCTGCAATACCTCATATCCTGTCGCTCTCACCTCATCTGTAGTACCTCATGTCCTGCCTCCCTCACCTCATATGTAGTACCTCATGCCCTGCCTCCTCACCTCATATGCAGCACCTCATGTCCTGCATACCTCACCTCATCTACAGTACCTCATGCCCTGCCTTCCTCACCTTATCTGCAGTGCCTCATGTCCTGGCAGACTCATGCTGGCAGACCTCATGCCAAACTGTCCTGTGTCTGAAATCAACACCAAACCTAATGTAAATGGCTGCATAGACGTCACCACCATCTTAAATTGTGATATCCAGTATTGATGATATACGGTCTTTTATTAATAACTTTAATAATATATGGAGTTCTTTTATTAATGTACGTAAAATTTTCATCCCTATATAAATCCAACGTATAAAAATTTCAGAACTTGTCAAACTTGTTTGCTTGTAAGGAAGCATCGACAATGTGTCTTTTAATTTTAGCTTGCATCTACGTTTCATATAATCTAATAAAATTACCACTAATATACATATATATATCTATTATATACATATATATATATATATATATATATATATATATATATATATATATATATAATATACATACATACATATATTATTTTATGCATATATATATATAATGTTTGTGTGTGTCTGTGTGTGTTTATAATATTGACGGAGATTTGAGATTTTGTTAAAATAAGGAAATTCAGTAAAATGGAAACTCAGCTACCCAAAATAACGGAGCTTCGTTCCAAATTTTGAATTTGTCTTCCCTTTTAACTGTCACTTATTATTTGAAAACAGAATACAACACATAAAAACTACCTCTAAAGCAGGTAAAATCCATTTTCCAACGACGCTTTAGCCATTAAGCCATTATTGAATCTATGAGAGGACAAAAATACAAAAATTACAGTGAAAGTGGAATGAATTATTAATTTAGAACCAAATGCACTCAATACACTTTTTCTGTAAAATAATTAAATTGTTAAATTTCTATTCTCATCGCAATTTGGAGAGTGAAAAATATGCACACTAATTTTAGAGCAAATATGATAGTGATATTTTACTTAATAGATTTTTCTCATATATATTTATTTCTTTTCTATTGCAGAACAGGGTTAAAAATATTAAGAAAACAATTTTCGCTTAAAAAAAAAAATATGCGTTGGAGTACAACATTTCAAAATCTCACATAATGAAGAGCTCAACTTATCACTTATAAATTACTAAATTTTCCATAAATGAAAATTTATTATGTAATACAAAAATTTTAACAATTAGATAACGAACTAACTACCACAGAAAATAATCAACTATCCAAAAACGCTACAAACACCGTTACCAAAAGCTAATTTTTCTTAAAATTTATTTTTGAAATCTAGTTGGCTATCAGAGTTCATCTTGAACCTTGAAAGCAATTTGCTCTTAAAAATATGAATTTTAGCATACAAAATGTGAACTTATGTCATAATCACTGCTTTAAAAACGACTGTTTTGACTGTTTGTGGATGGCATATCAACAGGCCCGGTGGAAGTATTCAGAGTTTTCTCTCACACGGATCAATGTCTGGCTATTGCCCAGTCCTCCCGAAAACATTACCTTCTCATAATCGTCTATTGTTAGACTAATCATAGCATGCAACCCAAATACAGAAAAAGTAAGAAACTGACTAAACTTGTCCTGTCCAAATGTCTGTACAGAACATATTCCTAAGTTCCTCATTTATTATATATACATCATACTCGCGTTGTTGTTATCTAATTAAAGTTAAAAGATACGAAAATTAAAATATAAGTTTATTATAAAAAAAAAGAAATTTAAATAAGAAAAATTTCCTTTTTTGAACAATTAAATATAAACAGTGAAATAAAAGCTTTTGAATAATCTTTCGGACTTCAAAATTTAAACCTGGGAAAATATGACAGGTTTTTAAGTACTTTTTGTATCTTCCACCTTAAAATCTTGTATACACTTTATAATAAATATTGCTTCTCTATAAAAATTATTTTTAGCTCATTTTACGCGATAAACTTGCTCATAAAATTGTTCTCAGCAATAAGTCCCGCTTCAAATTGTGCCCTCATGACCGACAAAGGCATGACCAGAGAAATCCAGGACAACGGAGGGATACTATTTAGATTCTTGACCACTCACAGTCTATTATAATAACTTTTCATTAGCAATTCAACAAAGTAAATATACCTGCAAAAATAATGTAACGGCGTACAATGCATTATTAAGAATAAGCTTCTTTAATCAATAAATAGATTTAATTAATTTAAAGAATCCATTTTTGAGTAGATGTAATTTTTTAACACTTTCCAATAAAGAGATATTAATTAACAGTATACATGTTATCTAAACTTTATTGAAAACTACACACTTCGATTCTGTTTAGAATTGAATTTATCCAATACAAAAGAGGTAGTTATCAAGGGATTAATGGAACTCTAAGGCCCTGTGTGGGCATGTTTCAGGGAGTCCTTAAACTAGCATAAAAACATATATCATTAAAATTCTATAAATAACTTAAAATATAAAGATGTTACTTAAAAAATGTAGCAGTAATAGATTTTAAACGCGAAATAAAAACTAAAAGCTCCACAACAGCATTTTACACATGGTCATCAATCATCATGACTCTGTGGTTTATCGAAAAGCAAGGAAAATTCTAGGATTGCTTAACCGAGTCCTACAGCAAGCACTGCCACTTTACACCTTCCAGTTATTTTCGATTTATTTTTTCAAAAGTTTCTTTGGTCTCGAAACATGCGTTACTAGCTTTTCTGTGAACACTTCTAGCTTCTCTGTGATTGAATTCAACTGCAAGTTATCGAAACAGACTGTGAATCAAATAAGATGGAGCATTAAATGTAAAGTCATTGAAGTTAAAAGAAATCCAAAGAAACATTTACAGTATAAGTTTTATACCAAGAGAAAAAGTTTTAGCTACAAATATAGAAGGAAACTCAACAAACAGATTAAAGGAAAATTTGAAATTGAAGAATTTTATAAATTAGAGGGCATCATTACAATTAGCAATTAATTTTTATTTGTTTTTCAATCTTTGTCAATTACTTATTTAACATAAGTTATTTAGTTTTACGACATTTATGAACAATTGTAGTATTAACAGTTATAAATAATGAGCAAAAATGTGTTGGGGGTATTGGATTCCCTCTGCTTCGGTTAATTTAAATTGTATAAGTAGATTAAAATCCATGTTACTATTTCTTGACGAATATGTTCTCAATATAACTAAAATATAATTTCTTATAATTTATAACTGATTTATAATTAATTTTATAAAATAGAAATATACTTTATAAAAATATATAATATATAAAATATATAATATAAATATACTATATAAACTTATACTATATAAAAACTGACTATAACTGAATTATAATTTATTTTATAACTGTAACTGAAAGTAATAATATAATTTAAACTATAATTAAAATAATACTTTTAATTTATAACTGAAAATTATATAATATAAGTGAATAAAATGCTATATAACTGAATATGTAGATTAGTTTGTATAACTGAATTTATTTATTGCTGATAAATAATTAATGTTTTATTATATAAACTGAAAGTAATTATTTATTTATTGTAAATTAAAAATCCTTTCTCGATGAAAATTATTTTATATTGTTAATTTTTACTAAATTATAATTTATAACTGAAAAATAATTAATTTATGAAAAAAGTATGACGTTTAAAAGTTCTGTATGAACAGAAAAAAATAAATATATATTTAAATTACTTGATGAAATATTTCCGAAATAATCCACATATTTCTGCTGGAGATATAAGCTATTTATAAACTTGACTCCCTCTCATAATTTCGAAAAAGAACTTATATCATGAGTCACATGTTTTAATTTAATCATTCTCATAATTTTGTTCCAAAACTCATACAAGCGCATTTTCCACGCTCTGGACTTAATTAATTTACAGAATGCTTAGAGGAACAGCATGAATACTACACAGCATTATTAAAATCACTTTTGCTTTCATGAGATCACATTTTCACTTCAAAAATCGTATTAATTTATAACAAGGAATATCAAAGTCTAATCCTTTCTGAAGTTGCTCTCTTATTCCTGCACCATTATCTAAACCTGCATGGATTATGAAAGCAAAGGTGTTATGGCGCGGTCCCCCTGATTATTTTGAATTTAAAAGTTGAAACTGGACCTGGCATTATGCGGATCAAGTACGAGTCCCAGAATTCAAATTACCTTGTAGAACTCGAAGTAACGAAGCGACACTGAAGTCAAGAATTGTTTCGCGCTAGGGATTAAATTGAGACTAAGTTGTCGAACATTATCAGCATCCACGAGTGTTGTTCAGCTGATTAACAATCGGTGATGCTTGTTAACCAGTGGAATTAGGGATTTAAGTGCTGGGAATCATGTTGCTTACTAATTTAGGCATACATAGTTTCAACCAAGTTTCACTTTGTCATATTGTAGCCTTGTTAATCAACGCTTGATAATAATAATTTCAACAAATATAATTTTGAGTGGCACGAACAGAGTAGATAAAATTTATCTTCTAATTATTTTATTTAAATGTTTTAGATATATTTTATTTCTTAACGATTAGTGATGCTTTTTATGAATTATTTAAGAAAAGTTGTTATCAGTATTTAAGTATATGTATGTAAAAACTATAAAGATAAATATTAAGTAATTGCACGAGTATGGATGGACATTAACAATTTTTAAACAGATATAAGCAGGTGAGATTTAAAGATGCAGATGCATATTAATATTTACATAAATTGAGCACAATATCATTAATTATTCAACAACTAGAATAAAAACATTTACATTTTTAATATTAGAAGCACTTAAATCAAGACTTAAGTTACTAATACACGTAAAACAAAAAATGCTTACTTGATTCTTGGTTGAAAATTGAAGTAGAAATATGTATTTTGCTACTAGTATATGTATTTGTATGTGTATTTGTCAACTAGTTTATCCCTTGTAAGAATAATGGAATTTTGAAAATTAAAATAAGGATTTGAATTTTAAAAATCTCTTTAGTGAAAAGAAAAATTTGTCCAAAAAAATATTATATTTTTTTTTTATTAACAATCGACTTACAAAGTTGTTAACAACTTTTTCAAAATATACTGTCCTTCGAAGGGACTTTGCAGGATCAGCTGATTCATGTTTTCAGTTTGGTAGAAAGGGAAGAAAACTTCCCTTTACAAAATCTGATGGTTGATGGGAAACTTTGTCTATTCGTTACTACACGTTTTTCACAGTGTCCATAGTGTAAATCAGCGGGTGGGGAGGAAGATCGTTTATAAATTTATTCAATAAATTTTGACTAAAGTAAAGAGTGGAGTTTTTTCATTAAAAATAAAAAATATTTTAATCCGAAGTTATTTAATCCATTTTTCTAGAACAGACAGAATTAAAAAAAAACATTCAAGATGTTTAATTTAAGATTTTAAATTAAGTTATTATTTAAGATTTAATTTATTTTAAATTAAGTTATTATTTTCAGTTTAACTGTCTACTTTTATTTAAGGTATTTGATTATTTCTTTAACAAATATATATGACATGCAATGAAGTTATTTCGTGCTGTCGTACATTGAGAAAAGTTTATGTAAATGCAATGGAAAAAAGAGATATTGTTTGTACTAATCGAAAATAAAAATTTGTGAGTTGATTAGTTACAAGAAATTCAAGAAAATATATTAATGCAAAAATAATTCTTTAAATAAATCAACAACGTTAACTAGACATTTAATTAACCACTTTGAGATTTTTTCAAGCTAAGCTGTATATGTATCTAAATAAAGCCAAATTAACTTGAATGTCAAACAATCAATTCATTAAATTTTTATATTAAATAAATATATGTGTTAAATATATCTTTTTATATTAATTAAATATATCTACCAAATATTTGTTGACATAAGGTGATTATTCCGTTACTTGAAATACAAAAACAAAAGATTCACCATTTTTGGCCAGACGAAAACTGTCAAATACTTTTTTTTTCCCTTACTAAACTGTTGATAGTAAACGAAAATCTTGAACTCTAAAAAGAGGACATAGATAATTATAACTGTCATTTATTAAACATTTCTTAGTTTTAATTTTATTGCAAAACTTTAAATTAAGGTTTTAGTAATCATATCAACATATTTATGAATTTTTTTTACTGAAATTTGAGTTTATAAATTTATGCAACAAATAATATAATAAAGTATCTTCGCAAATGGCTGCGAATTAAAGAGATTAAAGTGGTTTTTCTTCCAGACTGAAATGAATGGAAACATCAAGG
>BPLR01021426.1:0-117800 GCA_021605095.1 Caerostris extrusa
ATCGCTCGTTTGCAGGGTCTTCTTAATTACGGGACCCAGTCAGGAAATGAATAATGTATAATTTTTCATTTTTAATCATTTTTACATATAAAATATATAGTGTGTTCTTGAAAACATCATGTAAACTTAGAGGAAAGTTATAAAATCTTGAAAGAAATCAGAATAACATAGGAGAGTATGGCCGCAAGGCGATAAGTGGCAACTCAATGCTTAGGTTGGTGCGTGAAACCATTGATTGCGTACTGTCCACATGTAGCCCTTCGCCAATGCTGAGTTGAATGATATTCATTTCAGATATAAACTAATGGAATTGTACTATCCGCTTTGTACGATTGCATCAGGTAACATAATATCGTCGATTGTGGCTTCAGCCACGATAGGTTCAGCAATATTCGTACATGACTTTGTTGTTTCAGGCTTGAAGGAATGTTGGTCATGCTCCCCCCCCCCACGTTCACCTGCTTTGTCTTCTACTGATCTATTCTATGGTGTAATTTCAATAGCATTGTTTACAAAAAGCCAGTAGATACTGACATCGACTCAGTCGCGTGAATCGCTCTAAATGCTGCTACGATCCGTGGAACGTCCTGTGACTATGAAGATGTCCAAAATCTTAAAACAATTAGCAAAATTTATTCTTTAAGTAACTTTTCTTTTAAATTGAACATTTATTAGTTTCTTATATATGACACGAACAGCTCAATAAAATTCTCTTTTGGAGGGAATAGTTGGGTATAACTGCTCTGCATTTTGCGTGTCTTATGAGTGAAGACAGGAAACTTCCACCAGGTAGGTTGAATATCGATGTGAGAACATCGATAACTTTATATATCTTGTCACAAAAGCTATCGAGTGTCTTCGCTTCTAAAAGCAAGGATTGCAACGGACCCCAGTGAATTTGAAAACCCAAGATCTTCGGGACATTAGTTGTACACTTTTACCACGAGCCATGTATCGGAAGGGGGGGACTTTAAGTATTAGTTTTTAATGTAAACAATAATTTAAATTTAAATTTATTGGTTGAAAATTAATTAAATAACATTTTTAAATCAAAGCTACCAGACAGCACCAAATGCTACTATAACCAATTCTAAGCCAAATGTTGCTACTAGCACAGGGGATGGTTTAATTAAAAACGAATTAACCAGAATTTATTCTTGTAATTATTTTTAGCTGAGACAAGAATACGGAATAATAAGAAGAAAAGAAAATTATAACGCTGTGTGTTACTATTGTTAAAGTTCACTGAAATAATCTACAGATAAACAGCCATTTTATATAGAGAGATATGTGCAAATGCGGGAAAACATGAAAAACCCTTCAAAATCGATATCAGTACAGTCTTTTTATACAGCTTAGTGGTCTTAACTTTTAACGATTGAAGTCTTTTGTGTGACATGCTTATTTGAGTTAAGGATAAAAAAAGACAAATACTGCTTTTACACAATGCTTTGAAATGCCGCCATCTTTTGAAATATTGCTTGTATTTAATCTTTTTCATACAAAAAGGAATGATAAACCAGTTTGTACTTGAGTCATTTCATTTAAAATGCAAGCATATTATCAGACTTCATTTTTTTTTTTTTATTAAATATAAGATATTTTTACAAACTGAAACTTTTAATAAAGTAGGATTAAGAATTTTGCACAGTCATATATTTTTCAAAAAAATGATTACGCTTCTAAAAAGAAATATTTTAATACATTTCTATCAGGAAAATATAAAAAAATTATATATATATATACATATATATGTAGTAAAACTTGATTTGAAACTTACTAATTTGGAAATTAAAACTTAATATTGGACAGAATGGAAATGTTTGTAAGTATAGCGTGGAACATTTTGTGATTTTGTTATTATAACATTTATACTGCTAATGGTGTAAATCTTTTATGTTAAATAAATTATAAGAAAATAACTTTTTCTACTTATTTTTCAAAATAACACTATGTAGAGAGAGTGAACCAAAAATTTGATTATTTCCCACTATACACTCTACCTTTCCATTTACTAATCATATTCTAATTCTTTACACTAGCTAAACAGTGGAATCCACGCTTGCGTGTCCCTAAAAAACTTTGTAATTCATTTTGTTCTGCTGTAAACGAATTAATTCTATAACAAATCTTAGTCGTGGCCGCTTTCTTGTGCTCTAGCCAGTGCGTAAGACGGCTCATGACCCTCAATGTCATGCAATGTTTTTAGAAAATTAATAGACTCAATATAGAGTGTGTTATGGTCTAAGCTCTACAATAAGTTAAACTGATTACAATTTCGAATTTTCTCCATTATGACACACAAACAGGATTTTGAAGTTCAGAATTATAAGATTGAATGAAGTACAAGATCTTGAAAGTCCTTCCTGAAGGTATTAATCTCCCCCTATTTATAGTATGATGTACTTTGTGTGTCCACTTATCTATGTCACAATAGATGAGGGGAAGACATTGCCTTCTGGAAGGATTTTTTGAAGTAACTTCCCAGATTTGCTTGATTACTTTATGAGCGGAAAACCGGGAACTACCCATCAGGCAACATGACTGTCGATGTGAGATGTTTATACACAACCTGTCCCAATCCAGGTTTCTGGCAGTCACTGCAACGGATGTCTCCTGGGGATTTAAAAATAGCTCATCTTCCTCTAATTGAGCACGCTACCACTGAGCCACGAGTTGGGGGAAAATTGAATGTTCAGATGATCAGGCCTATTTCATGTTTTTCTCAGTGGAAACGCGATAATTGCTTCTTCTGAATTTTACTAAATGATCTAGAGCAGGAAGAAGAAACTTATATTTTTAATTGTCTTTTTATTTGTTTGAAAATCGAAGAAGTTTGAAGAAAAATTTAAAGTATTTATGTTCATTAGAAAATCAGATAATTGAATTTTCTGAAAATCCGTTTTATAAAAACAATTGTTTCTAAATATAGTAAGCGCATTACAATAATACTATATTGCAGAGTGAAGAAAATTATTTGTACCTAAATGAACATTCAAAAATAAAAGCAAAAATTTTTGATCCCTACTCAAAAAAATTACTAAGCATCTAATTTAATTTCTATATTACTATAATTATTATTCAGCTAAATAAAATTTCCTTTTGCATATTTCAGAAAGGCTATGAATTTTTAAAATGTTGTGAATCTTTTCTGGTCCATAATTGATTTTCCACAATCTGAGGAAAAACATTGTGTCTTTAAGAATAATATGTGAGTGTTTATAATAGCTTGCACAACAACCACAGCATATATGCTAAATGATTACATTTCAATCTATGAGTTCGTGAATCGGAGAATATATTCTTATTTCTAACTGCGTTTAAAAATAATTGTTTTTGTTTAACAAAAAATGACAAATTCCTCCAGAAAAGTTACATGCTAATGATCGTCATAATTGCCATAAATAATCAATCATAGTCGAAATAGAAAGTCACTTTTATGTTTTCGCTGATGATGTAATCCGTTACAAACTGCTTTAGTTATCGAAGTACTTAGTTTCATATGTGAGGAAGGTTATATGTAAAATGTATCTTATGGTAAATTCCTTTATGTATCGCGGAATAATAGCACACCATAAATTATTTATATCTCATTTGAATTAGGTTTTGATTTCAATAGAAATGCGATCTGAAACTCAACTTGAAATGTGTAGTTTTTCTATTTTTTTAATAAACAGTATCAATAAACTGTAATACAATTTTATGGATAATAAATAATATTGTTTTGAAAGAGGCTACAGGCTATTAGTTTTGTCAAAATAAAAATCATGGTTCTTTCATAAAATAGAATACTATTAATTTTTTTAATGCGCAAGTGCTACTCAATGTTTGTGCTTTTTCATTTGGTTGACAATCCGTTCAGCCCGTTAAGCAATTTATAATGCAAAGTCATTTCGGTGTGTCACCCTGGATTTCTGATGTAATTTTAATTTAGAGCGAATAACCCCTTCAAGACTGGATACCTGGATGGTTCCTTCATGTTAAATCTTTGGATTGGCTGACTTACTGAATTAATATTATATATTTATACTCGGAAAGATATGAAAAACTTTAGATAATTTTTAGGGTTTCAATCAGGCTCCAGAAAACTTGATAATCTAACAACCGAGTTCTTTCCCGTATGCTTTTAAAACTTTCCAAATTACAAAAGCACACTGCGAAATACAATAAGGTGATTTGTTTACAAAATACCTTCACCAATTAGTGATGTGCCAATAGCCATGCGCCTCGATGGCCAACTCGTTAATTAACGAAACTGAATAAGAATGAATGAGAATTCGATTACCATTGGTGGTATGCATTACAGTATACATTGTGAAAAGCGAATAGCGAATAGACTCTGGGGTGGGATTGTGACAGATGATTTCTCGTCGAAAGTCAGGCTGTTTGGTTGGAACTTTCCAATCGGTACATGAACGCGAGGTTATTTCTATATAATATTTTTTTCTGAAGGCAATAATATATCTTTTTTTTTACTGTTGTGCGTATAGTGCTGCAAGCTACTTCATTGCATTCTATATAAAATTGAAACTTCTAAAGAAAGGAAAATTGTTCATTGAAATCTGCGAAAAGAAAATAATCACTGTATATTTCCATGAGTGGAAATTACCCGTTACTCACCGCTTATTCATCCATGATGAAATTAACTCACTACAGTTAAAAAGAATTTTATTTTTAATTTAATGAATAAAGGCAGAAAAACTGCTACTCCTAAACTCCTAAATTCTAAATGCTACATATTGGTCAATTCTATGATGTATTCATATAACTAATTATTCTTAAGAAAAATTCTAATTGTCATAAAACTAATAATATTTTTAGCCTTTTGCTACAAAGTGGATTATTACGAAATAAAAGCATTTTATATGATTAAATCGCTGGGCAATTTGAAATTCAAATATTTTTTAAAAATAAACTTTTAAAAGATAAATTAAAAGAGAATAAATTTTATAATAATACATAATCCCCGAAACTGAGCATTATTTCAAAATTTCTGTATATATAGATTGATATATAGATCTCCTTCAAATCTATACCTTGCCAGCTCTAAATGAAAAGTTATTTTGTTTACTCCATGTTATAAGAATAAGTCTCTAAATGAGTGTTTGATTTGATTTCAGTTATCTAGCGAGCAGAAATAATATGGTTTATAATATTTTGAAGGTACATATTCCTTGATAAAGTGTCCTCAGGAAATTAGAAAGTAGGTTCAGTTTTTACCATTACTTAAATGATGAAAACCAAAATTACTTTTGACAACCCAATATTTCCTTCGGGTTCACTAATTTATATATGGTTTTACGGATTTTCAAATCCTGTCATTGTATATTCTGTAAAATTCTTTATTTTTTTTTATCTGCAATTGCTGTTTTTTAAGTTTTATTATTTTGATCTTTCTGCTTATTAAATGATTTTCAGTTTCGTTGCTGTAGCTTATGCGCACTTCAGATCTTGAACACTTTCCGCCTTTTTTTTATTGTGAGATTTGAACATGAAACACCCTAGAATTTTTAATTTGCGAACACTACGATTTTGTTATACAATTTGTTATAAAATTATTAATTATAATATACATTGCGAATACTCATAGTAGCTTTTGACATGCAAGATAATCATTTTTCTAACCCATTCCTTATTTGTTCTGCTTCGGTTTCGTAATTCAAGTGTTGTGTTATTATAAAATATTCAATATAAATATTATATGCATAATATACAAAATGGAATATTACTAAAATGTATGTAAGAAAAGCTCAATACGGACGAAAACAAACAAAAGATAGCTTAAAAATTAATCTTGAAGTAACTTCACGTAGAAGATTAGTAATTCAATTTTTAGTATGTTGATTAGATTTTACCAGCACTATTTCCTTAAACGTAAATGGTTATTAAGCAGAAACTTCAAATCTTCTACCTTTAATACCAATTATAATCCAAATAATTAAATAATCCTCTACAATGCGAGCCAACCTTCTTATCCTCACAAAACAATATTTTTCCTTATAAGTCCTTTCAAATAATAAATACTCCAGCTTAACGCTGCATTTCTGAAGATTTTCGAAATTGCATTCCACGCCTGCGAGCTAAGTGTTTACCAAAAATGCTTATTGTTCAAAAGCGAATAAATACTCGGAGCTTAGTGGATATCGATTATGGTTTAAAATGACAAAATAGAACCAATAAGTGATCAGAATCATACAGAAATATACCCTGGATTGGGAAGCTAATTGATAATTAATTTCCGGATTATAAAACCTAAATTAATTATGAAAAGAATAAGGCTCAAAATAATCTGTTTTTAATGGTTTAATTATCCAATGAAAAAAATATTTTGTTTTGAGTGCTATTTCATGTATGCCATGAGTTATACTTAGAATAGTGTCCTGCGTCCTTTTGTCCTATAATTTAATCTTATTTATTTTAATTTCATTTATGTTCATGACGATCTCTTATTGGTTTATTATTTTTTTTGATAGCAACTCGTATTGGTGAATTCTTATTTGATATATCATTTGATTACCTGTTGTTTGTTATAACATTTATGGTTGAAATTTTGATATACATTTTGCATAAAAAATACTGGGATTTTTGAAATTTAAAACAGCGCTTTAAATATATCGCTACAATTTTTTTTCAAGTTGGTAGCATGGTACGAGTTATTACGAGGACCTGTCACTCGATGTGTTGACAGTAGCTATTTTCGTAACCAAACATTTTACGTGTTCTGCAATTTTTACAATTAAAAAATTATTTGAACAATGAGTTTGCCCTAAAATTTTGTATTTCAAACAAAATTACGTGTACCGAAATGCTGAAAATGTTGCAGAAGACCAATGGTAAATCGTGAATGTCAGAAACACAAGCATATGAATGGTATAAAGTATTTAAGAAGGCATGAAGTGGTAGTTGATTTGCTACGTTCTGGTCGACCTTCAACTATTATGACTGACGAAAACATCGACAAAATCAGGAAGTTGGTGATCAAAATCGTCATATGAGTCGGCTCAAGAGATGGTAAAGTCTTTTAATTCTTTTCATATTCTGATTAATATGTTGGACATGAACCAGACGATCTTTAAGAACAATTTTGCATTATTTAGTTAGATAATTATTAGCGTGAGAGAAATTTAAATAAATAATATGTATAAGAAACTTGTAAAAGGAATTTAAGTAAATATTATGTATAAAAAAGCTCAGGGAAGAAATTTAAATAAATATGTATGAAAAATCTCGCAAATGAAATTTGAATATTTATGAAAATGCTTGTGAAAAAAATAAGTGATTTTGGAGCCACGGATACCTCCCCCCAAACCCCCATCACATATAATTTAATGGGTAAAAATCAATAGAAGGTACATAATGAGATATCGATGATATCGTTATACGGAGGCTTTTTATGATATTTACCATAATGAAAAAAAAATAGTAGTAATAGTAGACACTCTATCTCAAATCTTACTATAGAACATCTCTAAGTCTGTTAATGTCTTTAAAATTAGATGATTCCCAATTGGTAGATGAGACGGCATTAGGGAAAATATTTAGATCAATACATAAATGGGGAAATTGCTGTTTAATTTTATTTTTGCCTTTTTGACCTCTGTACCTAAAGATATTTGGCATTACTAGTTGAGAAAGAGGCTGGACAGAGGGAAATTCCTTTCTTGAGGAAAAACCTTAAAGAAAACAACTTTCTCACATTCTATATAAGATAAAAAGTAGGGAAAATATTCACACACAGCAACAATCCTGATTGTTATAGAAGACAAAATTGGCCTGAACATCAAATTTATAGTTATTAAGGGTTTAAAAACATTTTCAATAATTAAACCTTAAGTTACCAGTTGAACTAAATAAAATTGTTTAGTTATATGTCATATTTCAATTTTTATTTAAATTTGATAAAATTAGTTAAGAGCAAATTTTAAATCAAAGTATTTATCATAGGAAGTCAAACTACTATACAACCTAAATACTCTCACAAAGCCAAGAAACACAAATATTTGTGAAAGACGAGTAAAAAAAAATTTAGTACAATTTAAGAAAACAATATTCTTTTACACAAATTTCAACTTAACGTTTCATTTTAGTAATAATTTAAATTGCTATTTAATTGAAAGCTAAATTTGTAAGTTGTAGTAAAATAATTCTTGTTTATGTTTAGATTTATTACCTAAATAATGATAAAAGATATTCCTAATATAAAATTTAAAACTTATTGTAAAATATTGAACCCAATTTAATTAAATTTGTTCGAAACTTAAAAAAAAAAACAGATGAACGTTCATTAAACTTAAGTTAAATATCTTTAAATAAAAGTTAAAATCTTATTAATATGATGATTTGACAAGATGATGATGTTTGTATAACCAAACCAGATTTTTCCTTCCAAAACAACTAAATGAAGCAAAACTTTGCAAAATAGAAAATATTTTCAATGACAGAAATTCCAACCTTTGAGGTAAATAAAGTTAATATCTTTAACTTCCATATTCACCTCCATTTAACGACAGCGAAGATAATTTTGACATAATTAGATTATAGTTCGTAGTATGTTTAGCTTTGCTTTTCAAACTGAGTGCACATTTTTTTTTCTTTCTTTCTTCAAGTACTTTCATCTTTAACTTGATTAGCTTTGACTAAAAAGGTCTTTTAAAGAATTTGGAGAAACATTTGCTGCAGAAATATGCTTGGTTTATGCTGTCATTGACATATAAAATTAATATTCGATAAGCGATGATTAAATGGTAGAAATAAAGATCGATCTTATAGCCAGAAAAATTTATCTGCTGACCGAAAGTCAATAAATGAAAGTAATTTTCTTTAAATATCACTGCTTGATGTAGAAAAACAATCTTTGATAAACGTATAATTTAATGTAAATATAGTTTTTTAAATCGCAACATATTGAATAAATTAGTATATATTGATTACATTTTTTTGTGGTAATGCTTTTATAATAAAATATATACTATCAAAATGAAATTTTGCATTCAATAATTTCTTCTTCTTCTTCTTGACGCATTCTGCCTACTGGCATATTTCGAGACAGGAGATTATTTTTTTTATGTATTAGGGTTATCAGCCCTGCACCTCTACAATAATATTAGACTGGAACCTACGGTTTAATGTGGATTCCGAACCACTACAGATATACCCATGGCACGGTCGATTTCAGTGGGTTTAATGTTCTAACCATCGAAACTTGTGGCACCTAGTGCTGTAATGAAATTTCATTATAAAATATAATAACAGAAAGCGTCTTATCAAAGCAGTTTGGTTTGGTTTGGTTTGGTTTATCGCTGTATGGTCCTCTTCTGTCTCACGAGGGCTTAACAGACCGGGACCTATAGTTTAAAGTGGATTCCGAACCACGATTTGTA
Organism: Caerostris extrusa; assembly: GCA_021605095.1. Taxonomy (NCBI): domain Eukaryota; kingdom Metazoa; phylum Arthropoda; class Arachnida; order Araneae; family Araneidae; genus Caerostris; species Caerostris extrusa. The sequence goes on from BPLR01021426.1 coordinate 9,381, forward strand.
TTCAAACATCCATGGCACCGCCGGGACTCGAACCCGAAGCCTGTGGTATCGTGTGCCAGAGCGCTAGTCACTGCAGCCATTCCAAGCCCCCCAAAGTAGTTACTTTTGTTGTTAGTACATCATTTTTTGGTGGATTCTCACTTTTACAAATGGCAGACAAAATAATGGAAGCATTCATTGAAAAAGAAAATCAAAACTCCTCAATGGGAGTTTTTAGTTTGAAATATACGTCGTTTTTTTTATATTGATGAATAGGGTTGAATGTCAGCTGTTTATTATAAGTGATAAAGCTAAAGATACCAGTCGATTCATTTTTATTTAAAGATGCCATATTTCGGAGATTTGCAGAAAAGCAAGATAATTGGCGCTTGTCTTATAGGGACTTCCAGAAGAAATTGTAGGTGTGGTAAGTGTAATTCTGATATATAGCTCAATGATTTAAAAAAAAAACAATTAACTGCAAACAGTAGTAAAAGAATCCTATTTCAAGTATAACAGTTCTGTAGGAGTTTGAGAGATTCAAATTTTTACATTGCAGCTTTGAGTCTAAATTTTGGCTCATTCTGCATAAAAACAATTTGTTACTTCTAAATGTGGAAACTGTGGGGCGGAAAAGAAGGTGCCAGACAGGGTTCAGAAAGGAATAATAAGAATCTTTTGCCAAAATTGTAGTTCAATTGTTCAGTAATAGCTCAGTAAATAATAGCAAACACCGATCAAAAAGATTGTATTTGAAGCAGAACAATTTTTTAGGAACTCCAGAGATTAGATTTTTAAGGTAGTTTTGCAAAACGCGAATTCCTCACTGTTGATGGCAAATGCCACAAAGAGGAACTCATACAATAGTATGTAGGCAACATCAAAACTGAACCGATGCAATTTGATCTGACGAATAATCTTTCTCTTTTATGCTACTTTATGTTTGTCGAAAGCTCACTGAAGTACTCCATTCTGACTGCATGGTTCCAACTGTGAAGCATGTATGCAGATCTTTGATAGCATAAGGTCCCATTTCTTGGCATTTTTTAGAAGGCCAATGGTTATTAAGGCTCGGGTAGCAGCCATTCAATTCGTTTTGAACGTAGAGGGGCAACCACACATCTATATCTTATTTTTTTCAGGAAGATGATGCAAAAGTTGGCAAGTACATTGCATACTGAAAATTCCATTACAAGTTGGTTTAATGAACATGAGAATTTCTTGTCAGACATCTTGGTATCTGGTAACTTAAACACCAGACGTTATTGGACCTTTATGGAAATATTTCGAGCGAAAAGTAAGGGATCGATTTCCTTCATCTTCCTCAGCAGCAAATTTGTCATAGATTTTATAGACGGAATATTGTAAGGTACCCTAATTTTATTCTAGTTCCATGTTGTTCTGTTCCATGTTGAATAACGGTCAGGGATGTCGAATCATACATAACTCTTATGGTGGTCCAACAATATACTGATAAAAATAATAATTCTGGTGTCTAATGTTTCCCTTGTTTTTCTTCCATCTATATGTGTACATAATAGACAGTCCAAAGAACGGAAGCTTTCCGGAATTTTTAGAAAGGATTATCCATATCATTTTCATATAGAAGGAAATTAAGAAAACTTTCATCAGTCAGCCTAACTATTTATGGAAAACGTTTATTTATTTACGTTTATTTAACGTTTATTTAAACGTTATTAACCACAATCACCATTGAATTTCTTCTTTTTGACAGACGTACGCCACTAGAGGTTTCAAACCTGAGTCTTCCTTCACTCTATTTATGCATGTTACCATTGAAACCCTGATTTAGTCTTTTTTCCATTGTCAGTAAACAAAATGTATTTGAAAATCTCTTAAAAAAATTTAAAGAAGTAGATTCGCTACCCAGCTCTTAAATTCCTTGAAAATTTAATTTTAAATCTTTTCCAACAAATATTATTTTGAGAATTCTTCTTGAATGATAACAACGAATTTATCAAATTTCATGAATGTAAAAAAAAGATAAAATGTAAAAAAGAAAATCAATTTCGAATGTAAAAAATATCAAATCATGTTGGTCACGGAATTAATATTTACCCTTACTTCTAATTCTAAAAATTAAAATCAATTTTAAATTTGATTATGGATTACGATCCCCAAGTTACATTTAATCTAGTTCATTAAACGTAAATAAAACTATTATTTTGTAAATAAAAAAGAAGTTAGAAGGAATAACAAAAAATCAACTAATAATTCCTATTTATTTCTTGGAAATGTATAAATAAATACATATTTTAATTAATTGATGGTTTTTATAATATTATATTGTTTAATTTTTTATTTATTCAGCAAAAAGATGCTTTTGTTTTGTAAAAACACCAGATGTACATTGTATATGCTATAAATATTGCCGAGTTATGATACTTTGATGTTCTTGGTCACTTGGACAAATAGTTTGCAGAAGTTTTTGACAAAAAAACTGATGTAGTCAATAAATTACACAAAAATTAGCATGAGCAAAACAAGAAAATTCTATCGAAGATTTATTATCATTCATTCAGTGTTATAGACAGTTCCCACAATGTTGTCAAAGTAGTCCCAGTTTCATGCAGACGTTCGTAAATCTAAGCATCTTTGATATTAAAATCAACTTGAAATTTTGTAGCTTCCTTAACTAATCACTTCATCATTTATACCCAAAAATTCCGGAATGACCACGAACAAACGAGAAAAACGCATCAATATCTTTTCATTTAAAGTCGTTTAGTTAGTGAACTATTAATTATTTACGAGAGAAAATGGTCTTCGATGCGTAAGTTGAAAAGAACGTATCGGTACAAAAATAAATTTAGATTTAAAACAAATGTCGCAAAAAATCTGTTCGATCCATTCACGCGGATATAATAATTACGCAGCTTTCATCTGAGATTTCTTTTTTAACATTGGTACTCCCTACTCAAAGATATTCCTGAAAACAACAAAAAAAACAAGTAGGGCATAATTATCGATTTTGGTTATTAAATAACTACAAAGTGGTATTATTTTGGTGATTAAAATAACTGCAAAGAAACAATATTTTAATAATTATAAAAAAAAAAAAAGAAATGTATACATGTGTGACAAGTTAACCAAGTCGCAATAAGTTCATGCAGAAGCGGCTTTTTTGTAAATCTGTGTATCTTTGATATTAGAAATAATTTGAATTTTTTAGCTTCTTTAACTAATCACTCTGCTCTTTCGTTCTCAAAAATGCTTGAATGATCACGAACAAACTAGAAAAGCACATCAATATCTCTGTGTTTAAGTGCGTTTAGAATCAATGGTTTGGTTTGGTTGTAGCTCTACGGTCATCTTCTGTGTCACGAGGACTTAACAGACCGGGACCTACAGTTTAAAGTAGATTCCGAACCACTACAAACATCCATGGCACCACCGGGACTCGAACCCGAAACCTGTGGTACCGAGCGCCAGTGCGCTAGCCACTCGGCTATTCAGGCCCTTAGAATCAATAGAACTATTAATTATTTAGGAGAGAAATGTTCTTGAATGCGTAAATTGAAGAATGATATATCGGTACAAAAATAAATTCAGGTTTTTAAGAATTGTTGCGAGAAATCTATTGGATCCATTCACCCCGACATAACAATTACGCAGCATTTATCTGAGATGTTTTTAATATTAGTACTCCATCCCAAAAATATTCTCAAAAACAGCAAAGACAAGTCGGACCTAATTGTCGATCTTGCTGTTGTCTTTGAAGCAGGATTAATATTGTCCCGTTCCGAGTCATATAACCAGAAGCATCTTTCTCGAACGACAATAGCTTCCTGGCCATTTTCGGTAATAGAAGTAGAAGAGGAAGACCTTTTTTTCTTCTGTCGGAATAAATAATCGATTAGAGAGGGCCATCCATCTAAATTTCTTGCCGGCGACAGATCCATTTACGCCAAACTCCCTTCCGGGGTCATCGGGGGGGAATCCCCCCTCTATACGAGGGAGGAGGGGCAACCCCTCATCTATTCCGCCCCCATCCCATCTCCGCCTTTTACAGATACCACGCTGACATCTCCAAATTAAATAATGCAGTATCGGTTTGCTTTCGTGTCTTCCCGGTTTCCCAAAGCCATAAAAGGCCATCCGTCGCCCATTAGTATGGGAAATGGTGTGGACATGAGCACTATGGGCAAGTTCGTTTTAGTTCATCGCACATAATATGTGCCTCATCTAAAAAGCATGGAATAGAATTTGGAGCTTTCAGTAAAATTATCTTTCTGGGTATTAGCTTATTGTGACCCTTGTAGTATACAAAAATTTTTCTTGAAAATGGGGTTGTTGTTGTTGTAGTGACTAATCCTCAATGTCCTGCAGTGCCCGGGACAGACATCCCATGAGTGATCTACACATGGAAGGTGGGAAAGGGGCAGTTTCTGTTGAGATGGAGCACCCGTAGGTAGAAGTCTGACTTTTGCTACGTGACGCTCTTATAGTCATATGAGACAGGGACCTACGGCTTAAAGTGGATTCCGAACCACTACAAACACCCATGGCACCGCCGGGACTCGAACCCGAAACCCTGTGGTACCGAGCGCCAGAGCGCTAGTCACTCGATCATTCAGGCCCTGAAAATGGGTAAAGTAAGTTATAACAATCTGTAGCTTTCATAATTATATATACTTCACTTGTAGCCTTGTGGTAGTGCAACACTGGCTCGAATCCACCAGTGGAATGGGCTGCAGTCAAGCAAACAACCAGGGGCTTGACTGGCGGGTTTCATCCTCTACCAAGGTCATAATCTATATGTGAGCAAGTTTTCAGACTTATGGTAATTTCAAATTTAGGTCACCGTTTTTTTTATAACCGTATTTAAATCAATGTTTTCTAATCAATATCAATTTCATTATCGCGCCAGAATTTGTCGATGCAATTGGCGTTTTTCCTGATTTAATTTTATTAGATATTCATCGAAATAATGAATTTGGCATAAGCCATGTAATCGATGAGCTGGAAAAGGAGATGTGATTTTAATTTATAGTTTTTTTTTTTTTTATGTAATTTTTTTTTTTTAGAATTTTTTTAGTGCAATTTTTTCATATTGAACCCAATGAGTGCAATGTGGAAATTATTAATAAAATAATATATGTATGGAGTTTTGACTTCAGATACTTTTTTTTTTATTTCTATAATTTAGTATTACCTGTTGAGTTTTCATAAATGGTTATGTGTTATTTTATTGAATTCCCTTTAAGACAAACATTAGGGTAAGCCTAATCATTAAGTTTAGAGACAAGAAGAAGTTGATGGAGATTGTGTTTAAAACATTCTATCCCAAAATGTCACTCAACTGTGGATAAGAAAAGTATGCAATGATGACAAATATATTTCTTTAAAGCCTACTAATCTACCTAATTACATGACACTAGAAGGAATCGAAACTTTGAACCATGATTATAATTATTTTCTTCCAATAAATTTAACATAGATGAGAACTTGTGTTCCATTGATGTATTCAACTCTGTGGACTTGATTTATGGTAGTCTTCCACCGGGTACTAAAATCTTATGCCATAGAACGCCAATCCATCGGAAGTATTAGGGGCTGCAGATCGGGTATCTAATATATAACATGAGATTTTAATATCCTTTTGAATCTTACCTTAACTGGTAGAGTGATGTCTTCCAGAGGAATTTCGAAAGTAACTGTGGCTCATTTGCATGACATATGGGGAAAAAATTGGGAGTTTTATTCACTTGAAAATTCTCACTTGACAGACCGACTGCTGATGCTTTAAACTCACTGATGTTGTCATACTCCTTATCTAGTGTATTCGTTTCTGAAAGGAATAGCTGTATACCGACAGCCAGAGATCAATGGATTCAAACTTATGTTCCCCAGCTCTTTTCACATTCAGTGTGGCTATCTTTATTGATCTAATCGGTCAATGTTAGGTTAAATTCTATTTCTTGTGTGTTCGGAGAGAGATTTGTCAAGATTTTCTCAGGACACAAACCAAATTAAAGCAATCCGTAATCCGATGATAGAATAACAATCCTAACAATAACAGGTCAACTACTCTTTCAACCACATCCAGTCCTTCACACAGGATGGCTTATTTCGGTAATCTGTTCTGTGGGGAATAAATCATCTTCTTTAAGTCGGTGTTTTCATATTATTTTTGTCAGTAAGATTTTTTTCATTTGCTGATAAAACAAATGCCTCCACGTCATGAAAACAAGATCACTTCTAAATAATTTTTTCTCTTTCTCAATCTTATTTTTTTTAAATTTCAAATTAAACATAAATTTTCTGATTATTTAAAAGACAACACAGTTTCACTGTAGATTACTTAGAAAAAAATTTATATTCAAAAAAAAGCTACAATGGAATCCTTTTATATTTAAGTAAATTACAACTAAACCGACTATATATATAGTATATATATAAAATGCAAATAACGTTTTCAGTTTAAACTGAAAACTAAAATAAAATTGAAAATACATGTGATTCTACTTTAGAAATTTAACTATAAAATGCATTGTACGTTAAATGTTGAAATTCAATATAAAATGTATTCAACATTTACAATATAAATGCATAAAATATAAATGTATAAATAAATACAAACCACTATACAAAAAATATTTTTAATCAGTTAAGAAAATATTGAAAAGGAATGTATTTGACGCATTGTAGAAGGGCTGCTTTAAAAATTTAATTTAGTAAGAAGTGTCAAAGATGGCCGAGTGCCTAGAGGTCGGTGTCACATGTTTGGGTTCGATTCCCGACGTTTGCCGAGAATGTTTTTAGTGGTTCGGAATCCACTTTAAACCGTAGGTCCCAACTAATATGACTGTGGAGCGTTGGACGTAGGGTTGACAACCCTACCCCGTAAAAAGAAAACGTCTTTCTCGATCTGCCAGTAGGCAGAAGGCTTTTTGGCCCACCATGAGTCTCTTATGCCAATGAAGAAAACACCTAAGTAAAGCACTCATACAAATATTTCCAGAAAAATATTTAATCAGCGAAAGAAAGAAAGTTCAATTATTGATACCTAATTAAGTAAGACGAAATTATTGTTCTTCTCAATGTAACGAGATTTCAAACATGTAGCTGTAATATTCGCTAGAGTTGCAATACATGTTGACTTCTTTTATAAAGGACGCACCACCTCTGTGTATGAACGTTGGTCCTTTTTATCACTGCAATGTTGAATGGCTACATTTAAAATGTTTGCGTTATCATTCCCCCTCTACTCTAAACCGACGGAAAGATTTTTTGTCTACAGAATTCAATAATTTTTGTATTTGCATGCATTATTGTATTTTGAACTGTTAAGTACTTTAATTCAGAAGTCCAGTAATCAAATATACGTGCAATGTAATTTATAAGTTAATCGGCCATACGCTAGGTAACGCTTTTCACCTTTAGAAAACCTTTGATGGATTTTTAAAAATGGTTTTTCATCGGATACCGAACGTCGAATCTCTGGTAAAAACCAGAGAATGCAGGAAATCAGACTTCCGATTGGCTGGCTTCGTTCAACGTGAGGTTTTCTATCCGGTGAGCATTAAAGTCGTGTTCAAAAATGAACGATGAAGGCGAGTGTTCATCTTTTACGTCACGTTGCACTTTAAACTAGGAAAAATGTCATTATCTTGAACTATAGAGCAAGTGATCGTCGTCATTTCGTAAATCATTAAACCTTTGATGAGAGACACAAAATACGGAACAGAACACCCTTTTGATTTCAATGCACATTGGAAAGAGCTGGTTTTCTATGCGTCTCTCAGATATATTAAGTTCACATTTGGACGAAATGTAATTGCTGAAATGCTAAGATCTGATATTACACTATAAATAATGCAAATAATTTCTATTTTGCGTAAATCCATCAAAGAATAGGATTAACTAGAAGGTTAACTAGAAGCACCGATCAAATAGGGTAGGATTGACTAGAAGCACCGATCAAATAAATGTATTTGAATACCTACATTTAAAAAAAAGTAAATTATAATATGATGAGCGTAGTCACTTTCTACAATTCAATGTTAAGTTGGGACGAATAGAATATTGTTAAAATTTTTAGTAAAGATGTAAATATTGATGCTTTAACTAATAAGATAACTTTGAATTTTTATTCATAAAATTCTAATTTATTTTTGATTTAGTGGGCAAAGATCTTTGACTTATAATACAAACAGAGTGTCTATTTTTTTAAAAAATTGGTTGACCTTGTGTTCCATTTATATATGCAATCCACGGGTAATGAGGGAAGAACAATATCTGCTGGAAAGAATTTTTAAGGGTAAGGGCGTTATTTGCATGTCCTACAGAAGAACACACGTATACTGACTATTGATGTGAGATGCTTTATACATGGTGTAATACTCGCCATTGAGTCACCTCGTTACTGAAAGCAATGCCTGCATCAGACGGTACTAGCTGATTCTAATCTAAGTCCTTCCGCCTTCTAGCTGCGGACGTTATCACAGGGCCGTGGTAGGGCATGTTGTCCTAGATTTACCAACGTTCTTTTTGTACATTTAAAGCTCACTAAACAAAATATTAAGTTGTACGTAAGTGTTGAAGGATTTTGCATTTTCTAAAAAGATTAATTCTTTTTATTTTCGTTATTTATTTTATTTTTTTTTTTTTCTCCAATAAAAAAAAAATAATTCTTTGGAGAAACCAAGAATGATTTTTCTATTAGATAAAAGCAGATATCTTTACTATCAAATAAGTTTAATATAAAAGATTGCATTAATTTAATCTATTTTTTATCATTATTCATTTTACGTTTAAATAATCGCTATTACAAAAGAAAAAAAAATATTGAATGTTCTTTTTGATTTATGTAACAAAATTTATGTATCAAACATTTTGCATAATTCTTTTTATTTTCTTTAATTTTTTATTCATATTTAGTAAAAAAATCTATTTTTATCATTCATTTACGTTTAAATAATCGCTATTACAAAAAAAAAAAAAATTGAAATGTTCTTTTTGATTTATGTATCAAAATAATTACAATTATTCATAAGAAAAAAAATCCACCAATTGCTAAAAAATTGAAACTAATCGTAAAATAAAAAAGGAACTAACTAAATTAAAGAATAACAAATAAAGAACACCTTTTTTTTTTTTACTCCCTTAAAATAATATTTACAATGTTTTCAGTTTGTTGACTTGTTTCATCAACCATGTCTTCCGTCTTTTTTTATTTTTTATTGACTATCACCAGTCGTTCCTGATGGATCTTTCAAACTTAAAGCCAAGTGGGTTGAAGTGCTCTTGAAGTGCTAGTCGAAATAGGCACTCAAAATAGTCTCTACTGTTTAAGTTCTTGAAATTGTCCTTGTTTAATTCAGGCGTTAAACACCTTACAAATTAGATATCTTGATCGTTTTTTTTATGGACGTATCCACCAGAATCGAATCCATAGTATTAAAAAAGTATGTTGGATTTTTGTATGAATAATTACCAAAAAAGTTAATTATTTCTGAAATGAATCGTTCACCTATTTGATAATTAATAAAACTCAGCATTTTGCATGTCCCAGTGGTTATGCAAATAAATCTCGTGAATCAACACTTGTAATTATTGCTTTGAAGAAGGAATAATTTCAGAAAGTATCTTAATAGATTAACTCACTTCAGTAAATATGCTATATTTGTTTCTATTATTTTCTATTACCAAAACATGCTCAATAATTATTCAGAAATTACTTCTTGTAAAAAAAAACATTTATTTCCATCGTATTGATTACTACTCATATCTAGTCAATGATAATTAATAATAAAATGGTTAATATTTCTGGATGTTGTTGATAGAATACAGTATAACATTTATCGCTTCAGATTAGTTAAGTTAGATTGGTTGCTACAGTGTCTCAAACTCCATGAATAGCACTAAAGCTAAAAATATTTTTACAATAAAAAAGTGAGCAAAAAATTTATTGACACAAAATTTCCCTCTCTTGTTATTATATTTAATAAATATTTTTTCAGACATTAGATATCTATAGGCTTTTCATGTGTAAACCCAACTCATAATAGTGAGAAGATTTTATAGCTGAAAGGTATATGATATTTTATTAGCTAAAAGAATATTAGCTCTATGTAACTTTGGTTAAAACCTTGAACAAAGTAATTAAAAAGGAATTTTCCGCCCACATAATTTTTATTTTTGCATTAAAATACTTTTTTTTTTTATAAGCGTACAGCAAATTTATGAGGTTGATCGACTTTATTTTACTTATTTTTCTTGCATATGAATTATAAAAAATTTAAATAAAAAAAACAAGTAATATAAAAAAAAATTTTAAAGTCAATTCCTACTTTTTTTCCCCTCTATCGCAGAAAAGTCCTTTATAAATCATTTTCATTCCTTTTTTAAGCTTATCTGGCGCCATCTATTGGTAGATATATGCAACTTAAATCTAAAATAACTAAAATTAATTAATTAAAATTAATGAATGAATTAATATTTGAAAAAAAACTGTATTAACATGCAGTGTCATCCACTACGAGTTCAAAAAAAATGTATTTTGAACTCGAGTGGATGAATAAAAGTATTTTATGAACGATTGAAAATTTGAACAAGATATATAGAGGGAGAGTGTGGAAGGAATTGAAATAACCAGAAAATTGTAAATTTTTCTAATGCTACTTATAAAAACTCATTAGTTTTCATAACTTATCTAATTTTTATATAATTTTTATGCAATGGACAAAAAAATAATTCCAAGAAAAAAGGATTAAACACAAATTTACTCTACTGACACATTTAAAAATAACTAAATCTAGATGGCATTTTTGGTATATTTATAAATATTAATTACCTTCTCGATTTAGGAAGAAGATTTTTTGTTTCGTTTTTACAAATATGGGTAATTATTTTCACTTGATCCTTAATTTTTATTAACGTTAATTCCACTACAATTTTTATCGCAATTTACATTTACATTCACTTTTTTATCTTTTATGTCATATATTAAACGCAGAATGTACAAAAAATTAATAAACAAACAAATATAAAATTCTAAAATCCATTTAAGAGTCACGATTAATCATAGGAGAACACAATTTTCTTCTTTTAACTGATATAAGTGTACAAGGGCAAATAATAATTAAATAAATTTTGATAAATAACTCTGGTCCATAAACGATATTATTCGAAACATTAATTTTTGTAATGATATTAATCATTAAATTATGTTCATTTTTTTTAAATATTCAGCATTAACCACCATCACTTAAAATTATAATCATTTTCTCTCTAGGAATTGTTTCAGTTAAAAAAAATAAACTTTAACCATACTATTTTACAGTGTCGTCCCTACCAAATCATTTATCAAAACGGATTATTTCATTAGTAGTTCCAATTTATAATGTTATTAATAGACTTTTAAAGATTATTAATGATTGAAATTTTTCAATGCATATGTTGCAATGCGAAGAACATATTACAACTGAAAGTTATAACCTTGAATACACAGTTCTAAATGAGATGCCATCAATTAAATTGTTTTAACTGCATAATCTTATTGTTATGTCTAGTACAAATGTGTTTTACATCTGGTCAGCATCTTTCTGTGTCTGTAGAATCTGGTGATGCAATTTGCAGGCATAACATTGTATGTAAAAAGATATTTTATTTCTGTATGTCTGACATAGCGATTCAGATAGTCCAGACGTTGCTTTTCTAGCGACATACATTTTTCATATATTTTACTTTAGAAACACTGCTAGTTATAGATTTTTTTTTAACATTTAAAGATTTTGATGAAGGATTAAAACAAGGGACATTATTCAGTCTGATCTTGAATAAAAGGTAGACCTGGAAAAGATCCCACTAACCAAAGTAACTATAGACCTATTTCCTTACTTTCCTCCAACAGTAAAATTGCTGAAGCAATCATTTTTAAAAATCTCAGTACTTTTGTTACTGAAAATAATGTTTAAATCCTGTACAATTTGGCTTCTGAAAAAACCCCTTTATACACACATGAACTACTGCAAACTATCGAATTTATTATTGAGGGTTTTCAAAACAAATATTGCACGAGGGGGTATTTTTTATATTCAGAAAGCATTCGAAAGAGTTTGGATTGATGGATTACCACATAAACTTATTATTCTCAACTTTCTTCTTCACTTGAATAAACTTATTCGATCCTATCATATTCACAGAACTTTTACTGATAAATAAACAAAACTCTCTCTTCTATTTAAAAAATTTTGGGTGGTACTCTACAATATAGTAAACTTTCACATTTTCTATATTTTCTTATTGCTGATATCCCAACTAATCCTAAACTTATCTACGCTGATGATACTGCAATACTTTTGAAAAATAAAAACACTAAATTCTTAGCTATCACCCTTCTAATCACCTTAAAATACTCAATAATCGGTTCATTAAATGGAAAATTTCTTTAATCATAGTTAATACTGAAATTGCTATCTTCTCTATTGGAAATAAGCGTAAAGATAACTAATTAAATTTGATCAGTACAAAGTTTTGAACAAATAGTTTGAGACATGCATATAAAATAAAATCAATAAATACAAATAATTTGACTCTCAAGTCACTGAAGTCAAATATTACTAAAAATAATATGATAAAAAAATAAAATGAAACGGATCCCAAGTTTATTTACATTTGTATTTATGAGAAACAAGAGGCCTGAAGTGTTCCAGCAATTTCTTTAATGTTTAGGCATATATTTCAAAAGCAAACTCTTATATTCTCGCCAATATATTGAAGTTTTTTTCTCTTTTTACTCTTAATTATGATGAGGGTAGAAAATCCTAATACACATAAATATGACGTTGAAATTGTTTTGAGGGTAGAAAATCCTAATTCACATAGATATGATGTTGAAAATTGTAGTAAATTTTTTCAAGCATTTTTGAGATATTGACACGTATTCTTCAAGAAGTTTTCAAGCGAAAATGTCTTATCTTTAATCCTCATTCCACCATTAGTGGATATAACTACTAGTTCTTCTTCTTCAGTTAATATTAAATGATTAACTGCGCAATTTACAGAAAACAGCTCATAGGTTACAATGGAAATTTTTTTAAGCATAAAAATCACATAAACGCTAACACTTCCAGTAACCAACTATGATAGTGACAGCTCCTAGTTTCTCGGAAACATTCTTTGGTGTATTATTGCTGTTTGGCACTTCTTACATGAATACAAGAAGAAAAAAAGTAATCAGAAAGGTTAGTTGTATATAGTGAAGGCTGTCTTTGAACGGGAAAACTTACAAGAAAAACAGAAACTATATTATTATATCTGGACACATTTCTCTAGAATATCCCAAGACTCACTTGGAAATGCTCTAGGGTGCCCCCTTTGAGAAATGCTGATACAGATAAGTGTTCGTAGAGGATATTATATTCTTTAGTTTATTAATAAAAATATATTGTGTCTCATGATTTATTATTTATGGATTTGTATGTACTGCGGGCTACAGGGATTAAAACAGGAGGTATAATCAAGCTTGAGTTTGAATAAAAAATGAACATGCTAATATTAGAAGAATATTTTATTTCTTGTCTTATATTTTATTACAAATTCAAAGAGGTGAGGATTTCTTCAAATAAGCCGCTACCCCGGATGAAAGTCCCATCTATGGGTTTTTTCTCTAGAACTAAAACAATAATACCATGATGTTTGTATAAAAATAGGATAATGTTGATTATAAAAATTCATTATCTATTTTATGGGATTTCTAGAAACATACTCCCTTTTAAAACTGCTCTTAAAAGTGTATGCGTTTCTAGCTGAATAATGCGTAAAAAAATGGAAGCATTTATTTTGATCAACATATATTTGTGGACCAACAATGGTCAAATTGCTTCTATTTATTCATTTTTTAAATAATATTTGCACTTGGTTATTACAAAAATTGGAACAAACATCAAAACATTTATTAAATTACTTTAATATCATATATCAAATTTCTTACTTACACTTCATTATGTTGTTTACTTTTCATTTTCTACAAATAAATGAAATAATTGTGATAGATATCAGTTATAGGTAGTTTATTTATTTAGGTTTGCGCTGCCTACACCCGGTTAAGGTTATTTTGTGCTGCCCTGTACTTCCCGAGGTCTGCGAATTCTCGATTTAATTTAAATTTATCTATGTTCACTACCCTATAAAGATAATGTGACCATATAGATATAGATAATGTGAACATACGTCTCGATTTCAGATAGTCTTTTCAATTGTCCCCAAGCATAGCTTTGGAATGACAGTTTCCCATTTTTAGAGAGAGTTTTAAGAGGGTTTTTTTTCAGAGTTTGGTTCCGTTTTAGAGAGAGAGAAAAAAATCACGATAACATTTTTTTTTTAAATCTAAGAATAAAAACACCCGACGGAAGCCCCTAGTATTGCTGCGATGACTGCATGGGGCAATATGTCTCACACATATGTAAGACGGTCATAATGTCCGTAAGTTTGTTCACACGAAATTCATTCAAAATTGCAACAGAGAATCTGCTGTGGTGTTAACAAAGAAAATATGAAAACTACAGTTGCTGAATTTTATAAAATAAACGAAGGATATTTAAAGCATTGTACTTCATTCTTTGAAGAATTAGAAACATTTCAATGGTCGAATTGAAACAAAATACTTAAGAGGAAAAAAAATTCAAAACGTAATGGATGTATTGATTAAAAAAGCATTTACTAATGCTATAAAGACCTTTTCTCTTATGACAAAACTATTAATTGACTGGAGATCCATTGTCAAAGTGATTCTACTGATTTTTAAAAATTATCCGGAGACAAAGAGTATTGAGAATTGAGTAGAGATCGACTGCCAAAGTGATTGTATTTCGTTTCTTAAGAATTGACTGGAGTAATTGTCAAAGTAGCGTTCTGACGCTTAGCGGCACAGATTTTGGATTCAAGTACCGACGGTTCCATGAATATTTGTAGTGGTTCGCAATCCACTTTAAACCGTAGGTTCAGGTCTAATATGATTGTAGAGCATTGGTGTAGGACTTATAATAAGTCTGATAAAGAAAAACTGGATCTGTTTTGAGAATTGATTGTCAGAGAGATATGTTACTTATTTTTGAGGATTGATTGTTAATAATTATTAATTATTAAAAGAACTTGAAGGTCGCAGTTCTTAAAGAAAGGCTGATTGTCAAAGAAAATTTTAAGAAATTAAGCATAACATTTTATTTAATTCTCAAATCAACAACAAGGACACTTAAACGAATTTCTATATAAATGCAAATGCCTTTTCTTGAATGCATACAAAATACACCTAAAGTTAAAAAATATCTTGTTTTAAGGTGGAAAATGTATAGTCAAATTAAGCATAAACCGAAAAAGTCTAACTTGTCTGTTAAACACGAATAATGATCTTTTACAAATATATATTTTGTTTTATGCCATAACAGTTAAAAACTAGCCTAATTTTTAATATTGACTTAATATTTTATATATTTTTAACATCCATATGGTTGACATCAAAATGTTTATACTTATTGTGAGACAGGAGATTCACTGTCAAAGTTGTTGTACTCATTTTTTGAAAATTGCTATTGACAAATATTTATTATTCAAAACACCTGAAGATATGAATATGTATTTCCAAAAATTCTTAAATAATAATAACAACACGATTATTCACATTGGCATATTTCCATTACTTTGAAAGTATTTTGTTCGATTATCAACGTATGGTAGATTTATTAGTTCAAATTGAATGTTATTTGTCTTCTTTTAAACTCCGTGTAATAATGAGAGAGCAAATTCGCCTTTATCAAGAAGGATGAACCACTATGGCTTGATGGAAAAGGCTTTGAGGTTTCAGAACACAGAGAGTTAAGAGTGAAAGACTATAAGTGAAACTATAACCGAACGCCTTTATATCTTATTCCAGATGCGGATGGACTTAATAAACTGCACCTTTTATTGACCTCTGGAAAAAAGAAAGAAGTGAATCTTTCAGAAGCCACCCAGGGGGTGACTCTTTACTCTTTCTTAATTGCAGCGACACAATGTGATCGCAGTGTAGTAAGCCTATTTCGTTGTGAATAATGGAAAAATTGAATCAGGTACAATTACAAAGAACTTCAAATGAAAATGTCCAGAATTTAAATATTGCTTATTCAGCTCAAGAAAATGTCTTACAAATTCAATAATACGATTAGAAATTTCACTAGCTTTCCTGTATTCATAAAATTTTAGTTAACGTCATACGACCTATCTCCAGGCCATGAAGGGCATTCATAATTCACGAACTGTAACTTTAATATACCTACTGTAGATCATGGAAACAATTTAAAGCATCAAAGAACCTATCTACATATCTAGTGCAAACAAAAAGCTAAAGCCTATTAATCAAGCCATCATATTTCAAGAAATTCATGCTTATATATTCAATCTATGTAAATTTTAATTTCTCTTGAAGGTGTTTAAAATGAATTTTTTAAGTTAATTATGCAATAAGTAATGTTTATTTATTAGAAATTTCAAAAGCAGATAGAGCACTCATGAGTTATTATCGTGACCATAATACTTTTTGACTTATTTAATCTATATTTTTGATTTATTATTTGATATAATCTCTATTATAGTATTTTTTGTCTCACTGCAATCAAACTGTGCTATAAAACATATGGTTACATTATTAACTAAATGGGCTATTTAATATTCATAACATTGCCTTTCTAAGACTTTGAAAATACTTCCTGTAATAAAACCATAAGGCACTAACTTATTTTAGTATCCCATAAATATTTAATTATATGCATTTAATATTAATGTAAAATTTGCTCCATTTTTAAATAAATTTTGATTATAACATTTATTATCATAAAAACCGTTTGGGGAGCGGATGAAATATATCTAATAAACGAAACAATAAATTTAATTTTCATGAAATATACTATTCATATAAGGCAGATTTATATTCATTAAACAACGTAAAATAACATTAAATAACGCAAGCTGTAATGTATTGTTTTTTAAAAAGGATTAGTAGCCATATTTTATGCAGCACATTTTCTAAAATTTCTAGCATGAAAGATTTATGTCCCTTTACTATATTTAAACAAAAAGACAGACATTATGGATGAATTTTTAAGACAAAGTAGAATTTTTGAATTTTTATGCTAGAATAAAAATTCCAACCAATTCATCTTTTGTAAAAGTTTTCTGCATGACTTTCGTGGCTGTTTCAAATTTATTCATAGCATTTTTTTTTTTCTCAAATTGTACAATGTATAGTTAAAAGAATCAGATGAATATTTATAGATACTTTGTATAATATAGTTGCATAAATAGACTCATTAAGATAAAATTAAATATATTAAAATGTTCAATATTTATCAAGCAAGCTTAGATATTATATTTTTTTGTAAATTGAAAGTGTTTATTTTTATAAACTAGTATGCTATTAATATATAGTATATATTTACTATATACTACAAAAGATTGTCCGACTTATGGAGATGCAAGTTTGGGTTAGAAGGTACCAGGTTTGATTCTGCTAGTGGGGTTCGTTGCTTTCACTACTTTCAGAAATACGAAGGGATGTATGGTAATTGGGACAATATGGGCAAAGAGACTCGACATTGATATTCAGGCTGTTGGTAGGTACACTGGCAACGGGCACAGATAGTAGGCAGGAGGGCTGTGGTTTGAATCCTCTGGCGACTTCGTTGAAGTCACTGCTTTCAGAAATGTAGGGATTCGATGGTAATTGTGACAACATGCGTAAAGTTACTAGCATTGTTAATCAGGGAGGCGACATGATATTTCGAGACAACATGTCGGGGATAACATTAAAGGGATAACATTCCAGAATATGCCTATCGTATTGGAAAACACCTGTGAGAAACTCTCAGCAGGCAATTTGAATGTCATTACAAGACTTTACACATTCAATCACAATCGCCATCGGATGTCTTCGTTTCTGAAAACGTGATTGAACAGACTAAAAGGCTCCTTCCCGCCGAAGCGAGAGGTGTTTAAGCGTGAAGACTTGACAAATCACTAGCCTCACCACGTTCGCCTGAAACCGGTTTGGAATCCACCGCTTCGAGTTGACCCACTTTCAACTCGAAACGGAACTTCACTAGGCGTAATGCTATTTCTGACGTTTCGCTGTGAAGGGTTGAAAAATTTTCTAGCCTGCCGCATGAATCTTCAAATCTTCAGGCCTCGGTGGGAACGAGCCTTAACACCATCAGATTCGATTCTGTGCCGTTACTACTGAGTTGATTGAAGTATTAAAGTTAATGAAGTTGACTGAAATTGTGAGAGAAAAAGTTACTTGAAAAGTAATTACATTGAAAAATATAAGTAAAAATAACCTATTCTCCAACTTTCAAATATTTAAAGAATATTACTCTAAAGTCGAAGAAAGAGGCATAGCAAATATTAACAAGTCTGTTAGAGGCCATGGATGTAACAGACTTGTTGATGCAGCAGACTCTACGTTAATCTATAACAAATAAGATATAGTGTTTTATAGTATGGATGATCCCCGATACTTCATCATAACAAAGAACATAACTATTATAAACTATTAGTTAACTTGCAATGGCAGATTCAAAAAAACAAATCTAGCAAATGATTTAAACTATTGATAATTGTTTAAAATTAAACAAATATCTTCATATTCCCTAGATAATTTAGAAACAACATGTAAAGCAAGGTGTGTCTTTTTTTTATTTTCTGTAGTAGCACTTTCTTCCATTAGTAAATTATTATTATTTCACATGTCTACAAGTCGTGTGAAATAATATAAATCAATTCTAGAATCGTATCAATATTATTGAGATTCTACATCTATCTGTATGCATGTCTGTACTGAAAATGGACATTAAATCTATAAGCTGGAATACTTAATGTATCGAGGAGTAAAAGAAGAATAGAACCTTCAAACACCCATACGCCATCCCTAGAAGTATTCGTTCAAAATTATGGAGGTAACATCTAGCTATATTGTAACAGTCCCTCCCAGGTTCACCCTGGGTAAGGATGAATCTGCTACATCTTTGCAATTACGGTAACTGAATGAATTAGTCATAATTAGGTCATTAATAGATTCAGGTAACTGTAAATTATACTAACCACCATTTGGAAGCAACAATGTATATATCTATATACAGATAAAGTAATGAGTTCAAATATGTGTTTGTGTTTTTAATAAATAAAAACCTATATCACGAAAAGATTCAATGTATCTCTTTAAATTTCTTACAGCTTCTTCTAAATCCTTTCCAAGAATTTAAAAACAATATTTTACCTCGCTTTTCTAACTTATTTTTAAAAAATAATGTTTCAGCGAAGTATAGTAAATGGTGACAACGGATAAGGTAAATAATTTAACGTCTTTTATTTCAAAATATTTAATGAATAAAACGTGCTGGCTTTCTAAAAAGGAAACAACTAAACGATGAATTATGGTTAAAGTGGTAGAGAAATCTATAAAATTTTAAGTAAGCTAAATAAAGGATTTTTTATATTCTTCTAACAACAAAAGAATATCTTCTAAGAACTTACTTGGCTTCTTAAGTTCTTTTATTTTATGGCAGCCATTTTGCTTTTTTTTTTTTTTTTTTTTTTGCTTTTAAGTAAGCTGGTTTTGTGTTAGAATTAAGCTAGTAAGTATCAATTTTCTTGTTTTTTATTTCACAAACTTTTGATCGGGAATTTAAATTTCGAGGCGATTTTCAAAACTTTGTCAAATATTATCCTATTAGGCACATTATTATCTTAAAAGGGATAATTTTCTTTTTAAATCAAAGTATGGAGATTTTTTTGTTCACAATTTCTCTATTTATTATTTTACTTCGGAAAACTAATAAGGAAGTAAAATATATTTGGAACTGGCGCTATTCCTAGTCAAAACTTTTTAGTTTTCAATTCGTCCTTTTATTTAATTATTTAACTACAAACTATATGTGATGGTTCAAATTTATATTCTCCATAAACATTTAGCGAATTATATTAATATTTATTTAAATTAAATTAACAATTGAAACACACAAAACTTTTTTAAAAAGCAACAAATAAACACAAACTTTAAAAAAGAGCTTTCTGTATAATTCATTTGTTTTATTAATATAAAATGAAGGCAAAAGTATAAAATGCTAAAACAGTAACCTCTCAAATGTTGGATCCAAAAGGCTAATATTTTTAATAATTAAAAGCTCTTATTGTTAATTGCAAGTGTACATGCCTAAGATGTGCATACTTAATCGTGTTGCCAGTTCTTGATTTAAAAATGGAATCACAGCAAAACTCAAAATGTGAACTATTCATTTGTTCATATAAATTAAAGCTGTGACACCATATAATATAATATTATCATTTTCAATTGCTACACAGCTTTCACATTGTGCGCAACATTTTTCAGTTTCTGCACAACTAGACAGGATAATCTTCATGATTCTTCTGGGAGATTTGAGCAAATGTTCCTTAGCTTTTCTGCAGTCCGATTTTAAACCTACCATTTTGTCGCCTACCTATAACAGCACCAATTTCTTTAAAATTTTAAATCATCAATTAGTTTTTTTGTTTTCGAAGATTTCTTCTCAAATTCAAATGCAATGCAGTACCAGACGATGCTTTACAACAATGTTGTACCATGGAATTTCTATCATTTACGACAGTACTAGGGTGGAGAAATGGCAATTATAATTCTCATATATTATACGTATATATGAGAATTATAATTAATGTTGCAGATTGGGCAATTTTAAATATCTATGAAACATGAATGAAAGTCTATGTTTGTATTGTGTTTGTACTATGTTTGTATTCATAAACAGACTTTTAGTAAATTTATAGGTATATCAGTTTTGAGATAATACACAAATAATAAATGTGTGCAATCCATTATCTATTATAATCGATCTTCTCAGTTAACAATGCTTTGTATTATAATACTCAGCATTGAGCACTTGTTTAACATTTCAAACAAAACTTGATTAGATTTGAAATTTTACTAAGTATGCACCGAAGAAATGTATTGCAAGTTTTAATTATTATTGAATTCAATAATAAAAGAAATGAAATAATAAATAAGAGTTCAACATATTGTGAAACAGTATTTATATAAAATAAAAGTGCAATATGTTAAGAATGTGATTAATAAATAAGAATACACATATATTCCAACGAACAATGAGAAAAAAATTTTAAACATTGTTTTTATTCATGTAAATAATGTTAAGTTTCGTGGTCTCCAAAAAAGTGAAACTACAAAATAAAAAATAAATAAATGTATAAGACATTTTTTTAAATAAATTATTCTCCTCTCCCAATACGAAAACCTTTCATTTTAAATATATAAATTTAAAATAAAAGCTGATTTTCACGTAATTTTATTTATGTGTGTCTTAAAATTGGTATGAAATATGTGTTTCAAAACTAATTAGTGCTCAGTTGTTACGTGATCTGTATTTCATTTTCAGTTTCTGGCCTTCAAAGTATAAACACATTATTGTTTCAATTTCCTCAAAATAGTATCTAAAGATTAGTTTATGTTTAGGAAAGTTAATTTAATTATCTCTTAACTGACTTCTCTGTCAGAATTTAGTACTGCTGCAATTTGTACTGTATTTGAACAATTGCTTTTTCATTGAAGTTCGATACTTATTAAATTTTGTTGTATTCCTGTCTTGTTGGAATTGATATTTCTTGTGGGGATCCTGCACTTTAGGGTTGTGCTTTGGCCAAGTCTGTTTTCCCTGACAAATCGGATATTTTGTAACCACAGTGACCTCTTTTGTTTATTTGGGAGGAAACTTGGCGAAAACCATAAGGAAAAATTGCCAAATAAATAAGCGAAACCCTAAAGTGCAGAACTTCCGTTCTTTTAATAATATGACCAATTGTTTCAAATTTCTGGGGTTATGCAACATTGGTATATTACCATGTGTTTCTTAAACATAACAAAAATGCTCATTTGGATTCATGTGACCTGGTGGTCAAGTGGCTAACGCTCTAGACGTTGGTTAAAATTGTGGCCGTGCCCTGGATGTTAGATAGTGATTCGGAATCCGCTTTAAAATGTAGCCTAATGTCTAATTAACCCTTCGAATGCAAAAAAAAGACCATAGAGCGACAAACGAAATCTTTAGGTTAAAAGAAAGATTAATGAGCTAATAATAATAATTTATGAAATTAATGAACACTAAAAATAGGGTTAAATAGAAAACAGATAAAACTTCTTATTAATCACACCAATAATAAGAAAAAAAAGCGTTTAATAATTCATTTGCATTAGTTATATTATGGATTACATAGTCGTAAAATACGTTTGATGAAGTCTTTTGGAAAACAGAAATTAGTCTGGTTTTTACTATCCTCACGATATGTGAAAAAATTATCATTACAATACACCTACCTTTCTTTTCTGATTTCCTACATATATTTAAAACTTTTCCCTCTAGGAATTTTTAAATATCTATTAATTTAATTCTTCTTTTTCCTTTTTTTCTTTTCTTATTTGTAGCTTTGTTTTATTATGTCTGTACACCTTATAAATAAACAAACGGTTGCATTACAAGACATACAAACTTATTTAATTTAGATTTTCAAAAGCAAACAGCTTTGATTCAAAAATATTTTTGCATAATTAATTAAGAGGTGATGTTTGCAATGCAAATGGATCTGTGGATAAAAATTTGTTAAAAACACATACAGCCATTCTAATTTAATAAAGGTCTTTAAAAATTCACTAAATGTGGATATCCCTCAATAAAATTTCTTTCATTTGAAAAAATCACTGACAACTTTTATCTTTAAATTAAATTTGATAAAATCAATTAGAGAGCCAACCCCTATTCGAAAACCTGAATAGCCCCAAATTACTTTTGAGTCGGAAGCGATACCTACAGAACCAATTTCGCTTAAAAGAGAGAAGCTCACGTGCACAATGGGCGCGGAAGAGCGAAGAGCAATTTGGATTGTTCAAAGTGCTTATTATTCTTTCATTAGCAACGCCGGGACGGACGGAAATTAATATTCTGATAGGCGAGGGCTGCTTATTTAATTAACATGAGATGCCTCCCATCTGATGACAGATGGAGTCTTCCAGTGAGGATGCGGTGAAAGTCCAAGGAAAATAGAGGATAATTTGTGGTAAAGAGTTCTTTGAATGAGGGAAGGTGTACAGTGGATGGTCAAGTTATTTGAGATTTTTTCTCTTGCGCTTTTACCAAGACCTTTCATTATTGAATTTGATAGTTCTTGTGTTGATTCTGCACTTTAAGGCTTTGATTTCACAAAGTCTCTTTTACGCTCCAAACGGAATGGCCGAAACCGCAGTATTGACTGGTAGTCAGAGAAAATAGAGGATAGTTTGTGGTTAAGAGTTCCTTGAGTAAAAGGGAAAGGTGTATAGTGGATAGAAATAGATAACAGTGGATTTTCAAATATCATCAAACCAATTTTTTGATTTTAACCTCACGGAATTTTAATGAACAACAAAATATGGCGTGTTGCTTACAGAAATAAGTAAAATAAAAACCATTGAATTAAGATAGGCGAGGACAGCTTATTTAATTAACATGTGATGCCTCCCGTCTGATGACAGATGAAGTCTGCAAGCGAGGATGCGGTCAGGGAAAATAGAAGATAGTTTGTGGTTAAGACTTCCTTAAATGAGGGAAAGGTATATAATGGATTGATGTAGATAATAGTGGATTTTAAGTTATTTGGCGCCAAATAAACTAGCGGAACCTTAAAGTGCAGAACTTCAGTTGTTTTAGTTTTCTGACCAATTGTTTCAAAAATTTTTTGTGTTGTTCAACATAGGTATACTCCAACGTGTTTTATAAACATTATCCAAAAAGTTTGTTTGTGTTAAAATGTGGCTTGATGGACAAGTCCTAGAGTCTAGTTGCCTATTTCTTCAGGTTCGAATCGTGTTCGTGGTATGGATGTTCGTTAGTTATTCAGAATTTATTTTAAACTGTAGATCTCGATCTAATTGATACTTCGTGTGCAAAAAAAAATTACCTTAGAGTGACAAACCATATATTTATGTTAAAAGATCAATGAGTTAAGTTTAATAATTTATACTGTTAATGAACATTGGAAACAGTGATAAATAAAAATCAGATAATATTTCTCATTAATCGCACCAATAATATCGTAAATAATTGAAATAATATAAAGCTCAAATGCTTTTTTTAGTTCATTTGCATTAAATAGTTGTAATTATGTTATGGATTAAGTAGCTGTTTGTTGAAATCTCTTGTAAAACAAATATTGTATGGTTTTTACTAACATGACGGTATGTGGCAAAATTACAATAACCCTTCCTTTCCTTTGTTGATTTTCTACATATATTTAAAACTTTTCCCTCTAAGATTTTTAAATATTTATTAATTTAATTCTTTATTTGTAGCTTTGATGTATTATGTCTGTATCCCTTATAAATAAACAAACGTTTGCATTAAAATTCAACCTTATTTTATTCGGATTTTCTAAAGCATGCAGCTTTGGTTTAAATATATTTTAGCATAATTAATTAAGAGTTTTTGCAATGCAAATGAATCTGTTGACAAAATTCCGATATAAACACATACCTAAATGAAATGCCAATCTAATTTAATAAAAATTTTAAAAAATGCCTTAAAGGTGGATATCCCTCTGTAAAATTTCATTTATTTTTCTAAAAAAGATACGGACAACTTTAAAATAAATTTGATAAAATCAATTAGAGAGAGCCAACCCCTATTCGAAACCTGAATAGCCCCGAATTACTTTTAAGTCGGAAGCGATACCTGCAAAACCAAATTTCGCCTTAAAGAAAGAGAAGCGCACGCGCACAATGGGCGCGGAAGAGCGAAAAGCAATTTGGATTGTTCAAAGTGCTTATTATTCTTTCATTAGCAACGCCGGAAATTAATATTCTGATAGGCGAGGGCAGCTGATTTAATTAACATGTGACGCCTTCCGTCTGATGGCAGATGAAGTCTTCCAGTGGAGGATGTCTAGGGAAAATGAAGATAGTTTTGTGGTTAAGAGTTCCTTAAATAAGGGAAAGGTGTACAGTGGATTGAAATAGATAATAGGAGATTTTCAAGTTATTCGACGATTTTTCCCTTTGCGGTTTTCACCAAGACAGCGAAGGAAAAATCGCCAAATAAACAGCGGGAAGCTTAAAGTGCGTAGCTTCAGTTGTTTTAATTTTGTAACCAACTATTTCATACACTTTTTGGGTTATTCACCATAGGTTCATGTTGTTTATGGAATTTTCATAAACAACAAAATATGGCATGTTGCTTACAGAATTAAGTAAAATAAAAACCATTGAATTAAGATAAGGGAGGGCAGCTTGTTTAAATAACATGTGATGCCTCCCGTCTGACGACAGATGAAGTCTTCCAGCGAGGATGTCCAGGGAAAATAGAGGATAGTTTGTGGTTAAGAGTTCCTTGAATCAGGGCAGGGGTACAATGGATTGAAGTAGATATTAGTGAATTTTCAAATTATTTGGTGATTTTTCCCTTGCGGTTTTTACCGAGACCGCAAGGGAAATAAATCTCAAATAAACAAATGGAACAGCAAAGTGCAAAACTTCAGTTGTTTTAGTTTTTGACCAATTTTTTTATAACTTTTTGGGGTTATTCAACATAGGTATACCCCAACGTGTTTTTAAACATAATCCAAAATGTTTGTTTGGGTTACAATGTGGCTTGATGGCCAAGTGGCTGGAGGTCTAGTTGCCATTTCTTAAGGTTCGAATCGTGGCCGAGGCATGGATGTTCGTTAGTTACTCGGAATTTAATTTACATTGTAGATCTCGGTCTAACTGATACTTCTTATGCAAAAAAAAAATACTTAGAGTGACAAACCAAATCTTTAAGTTAAAGAAAAGCAGCTAAGGTTAATAATTTTTTGCAATTGATGAACACCGGAAACAGTGATAAATAAAAATCAGATAAATTTTCTCATTATTCGCACCAATAATCTCGAAATAAAAAATAATTAAAATAATATAAACCTCAAATTCATTTCTTAGTTCATTTGCATTGATTATGTTATGGAGTACGTGTGTACGTGTGTACGTACCGTAGAAATACGTGTGATGAAATCTCTAGAGAACAGAATTGGTTTTGGTTTTTAATATCATGACGGTATGCGACAAAATTATAAATACAATGAACATTCCTTTCCATTGTTGATTTCCTACATATATTTAAAACATTTCATTCTAGGTTTTTTTTTTTAATATTTATTAATTTTATTCTTCTTTTTAAACATTTTTGTATTTTTTTATTCCTAACTTTGTTGTATAATATCTGTATCCTTTATAAATAAACAAACGGTTGAATTAAAAGACAACCTTATTTTATTAGGATTTTCGAAAGCATGCAGCTTTGATTTAAAAATATTTTAGCATAATTAACTAAGTGTTTTTTGGAATGCAAATGAATTTGTGGACAAAACTTCGAAGTAAACACCTAAGTGAATGAAATAGGTTAAAATCCAGCCTAATTTAATATAAGTCTTGAAAAAATGCGATAAACGTGGAGATCCCTCAATAAAATTTCATTTATTTTTTTTTAAAAAGCTCTGACAACTTTTATCTTTAAATTAAATTTGATAACATCAATTAGAGCCAATCCCTATTCGAAAACCTGAATAGCCCCAAATTACTCTTAAGTCGGAAACGATACCTACAGAACCAATTTCGCCTTAGAGAGAGAGAAGAGCGCACGTGCACAATGGGCACGGAAGAGCGAAAAGCAATTTGGATTGTTCAAAGTGCTTATTATTCTTTCATTAACAACGCCGGAAATTAATATTCTGATAGGTGAGGGCAGCTTATTTAATTAACACGAGATGCCTCCCGTCTGATGACAGATGACGCCTTCCAGTGGAGATGCTCTGTTAAAGTCCAGGGGAAATAGAGGATAGTTTTGTGGTTAAGAGTTCCTTAATTGAGGGGAAGGTGTGCAGTGAATTGTAGATAATAGTGGGTTTTCAAGTTATTTGGCGATTTTTGCCCTTGCGGTTTTTACCGAGACCTGCCATTATTGAATTTGTTAGTTCTTGTGGGGATTCTGCAATTTAAGGCTTGGATTTCGCACTCTTTTACACTCTAAATGGAATGGCCAAAACCGCAGTATTTTGCAATCTCGTCGACCATTTGGCTTGTTTAAGAAGGGTAATGAGAGGATGAACTAATAAAAGTATTTTCCCTTGAGATTTTCATCAAGATCGCAAGGGAAAAAATCGCCAAATAAACAAGCGGAACCTTAAAGTGCAGAGCTTCACTTGTTTTAATTTTCTGACCTATTGTTTCATAATTTTTTTGATTTATTGAACATAGATATACCCCACGTGATTTTTAAACATAATCCAAAAAGTTTCATTAAAATCTGGCAGGATGGCCAAGTGGCTAAAGGTCTATGGGCGATTTCTTCAGGTTCGAATTATAGCCGTGGCATGGATGTTCGGTAGTTATTCAGAATTTATTTTAAGCTGCAGATCTCGAACTAAATTATACTTCCTGTGCAAAAAAAAAAATTATCTTAGAGCGTTAAACCAAATCTTTAGGTTAAAACATTAATGAGATAAGATTAAAAAAAACCTGAATAGCCCCAAATTATTTTTAAGTCGGAAGCGATAACCACAGAACCAAATTCGCTTAAAGAGAGAAGCGCCCACGTTCACATTGGGCGCGGAAGAGCGAAGGGCAATTGTGGATTGTTCAAAGTGCTTATTATTCTTTCATTAGCAAGCCCGGGACGGACGGAAATTAATATTCTGATAGGCGAGGGCAGCTTATTTAATTAACATGGGATGCGTCCCTGTCTGGTGACAGATGAAGTCTCTCAGCGAGGTTGCTCGAAAGTCCAGCAAAAATAAAGGATAGTTTGTGGTTAAGAGTTCCTTGAATAAGGGGAAGGTGTATAATGAATTAAACTAGGTAATAGTGGATTTTCAAGTTGTTTGGCATTTTTTGCCTGGCGGTTTTCACACAAGACCGCAAAGGAAAAAATCGCCAAATAAACAAGAGGAACTTAAAGTGCAGAACATCAGTTGTTTTAGATTTCTGACCAATTGTTTCATACACTTTTGAGTTATTGAACATAGGTATAACCCCACGTTTTTTAAACATAATGCAAAAGGTTTGTTTGGGTTAAAAAATACGGCTAGAGGTCAAGTTACCATTTCTTCCGGTTCGAATCGTGGTCATGGTATGGATATTCGTTAATTATTCGGAACTGACTTTTAACTACTTCGATCTAATTGATATTTCGTGTGCAAATAAAAAATTACCTTAGAGTGACAAACCAAATCTTTAGGTTCAAAGATAGATGAGCTAAGATTAAAACACACCTGAATAGCTCCAAATTACATTTCAGTCGGAAGCGATACCTACAGAACCAATTTCGCCTTAAAAGAGAGAAGAGCGCACGTGCACAATGGGCGCGGAAGAGCGAAGAGCAATTTGGATTGTTCAAAGTGCTTATTATTCTTTCATTAGCAACGCCGGGAATTAATATTCTGATAAGTGATGGCAGCTTATTTAATTAACACGAGATGCCTGCCGTCTGATGACAGATGACGCCTTCCAGTGGGGATGCTCTGTTAAAGTCCGGGGAAAATAGAGGATAGTTTTGTGGTTAAGAGTTCCTTAATTGAGGGGAAGGTGTGCAGTGAATTGAAGTAGATAATAGTGGGTTTTCAAGTTATTTGGCGATTTTTGCCCTTGCGGTTTTTACCATGACCTGCCGTTATTGAATTTGTTAGTTCTTGTGGGGATTCTGCACTTTAAGGCTTCGATTTCGCACTCTTTTACGCTCCAAATGGAATGGCCGAAACAGCAGTATTTTCTAATCTCATCGACCATATTTTTTGTTTAAGATGGGTAATGAGGGGAGGAACTAATAAAAACAATTTCCCTTGTTATTTTCGCCAAGACCACAAGGGGAAAAATCGCCAAATAAACAAATGGAACCTTAAAGTGCAGAATTTCAGTTGTTTTAAATTTCTGAACCAATTGTTTCATAACTTTTTGTGGGCTGAACATAGGTATACCCCACGTGTTTTTAAACATAATCCAAAAGTTTGTTTGGATTAAAATGTGGCTTGATGGCCAAGTGGCAAAAGGTCTAGTTGCCATTTCTTCAGGTTCAAATCGAGTCCGCGGCATGGATGTCCGTTAGTTATTAGTCCGTTAGTCCGTTTGAATTTATTTTAAACTGTAGATCTCGATCTAATTGATACTTCGTGTACAAAAAAATACCTTAGAGCCTTAAAAATAACCTTAGAGCGGCAAATAAAATCTTTAGGTGAAAGGAAAAATAGCTAACATTAATAATTTATGCAGTCAAAGAACACTGGAAACAGTGATAAATAAAAATCAGATAAAATTTCTCATTAATCGCAAAAAATAATATCTAAATAATAAATAATTGAAATAATATAAACCTCAAATGCTTTTATTAGTTCATTTGCATTAATTATGTTATAGACTAAGTAGCCATAAAAATACGTTTGATGAAATGATTTGGAAAACAGAAATAGTCTGGATTTTTACTATCCTGGCGATATGTGACAAAATTATCATTACAATAAACCATCCTTTCCTTTGTTGATTTCCTTCATATATTTAAAACATTTCACTCTCGAGATTTTTAAATATTTATTAATTTTATTCTCCTTTTTAAAAATTCTTTGTTTTGTTATTTGTAGCTTTGTTGTATAATGTCTGATTTCCTTATAAATAAACAAACGGTTGCATCAGAAGACATGGAAGCTTATTTAATTTAGATTTTCAAACGCATACAGGTTTGATTTAAAAATATTTTAGCATAATTAATTAAGAGAATTTTGCAATGCAAATGAATTTGTGGACAAAAATTCAATGTGAACACAAACTTGAATGAAACGTGTCTTAAGTTGAAAACAAGCCTAATTTAATAAAAGTCTTTAAAAATTGCGCTAAACGCGGATATCAATCTATAAAATTTGTCTCATTTCAAAAAAAGAGCGCTCACAACTTTTATCTTTAAATTAAATTTGATAAAATCAATTAGAGAGCCAACCCCTCGAATTTCCTCGAAGCCCTCGAATTCGAAAACCTGAATAGCTCCAAATTACTTTTAAGTCGGAAGCGATACCTACAGAACCAGTTTCGCTTAAAAGAGAGAGAGAGAGAGAGAAGTGCGTGCACAATGGGCGCGGAAGAGCGAAAAAGCAATTTGGATTGTTCAAAGTGCTTATTATTCTTTCATTAGCAACGCCGGGACGGACGGAAATTAATACTCTGATAGGCGAGGGCAGCTTATTTAATTAACATGTGATGCCTCCCGTCAGATGACAGATGAAGTCTTCCAGCGAGGATGTGGTCCAGGAAAATAGAGGATAATTTGTGGTTAATAGTTCCTTAAATGAGGAGAATGTGCACAGTGGATAAAAGTAGATAACAGTGGATTTTCAAACACCATTAAATCAGTTTTTTTTTTTGATTTCAGCCTCGTGGAATTTTTCATGAACAACAAATATCATGTTGCTGACAATAGTAAGTAAAATAAAAACCATTGAATTAAGATAGGCGAGGGCAGCTTATGGGATTTAATTTAACTAGTAACAGATGCGCCAAAGGTTGGGAAATGATAATAGAGGGAACTTTGTGATTAGAAGTCTAATAGAATTTTTGTAAAAAATAAAGTATGGCGCAATATTTACAGAAATAATTTTTTATTGTTCCTAATGAAATGAAATTTTTAAAATTAGCTTAAATTCAATGAAATATATATCTAATAAAAATTATTAAGAAATAAGAATGTTATATATCATTGTATTAAATTAATACTACATTTTGGAATGCAGTAATTTTATCCACAGTATGACGATCATTTAAAAGTTCAAATCATTAGATAAGAGCTTAGAAAATAAACACTGTAGAAAACTTGGAAAGTGACCTCTGTAAAAATGTTCTTTAGGCTAACCCTCCAATAACTTGCAGAGAACTTGCTGTTGATCTCGGAGTAGGCATAGCAACAGTTTTGATACATCTAGCCGATCTTGGAAAGATGAAAAGCTTTAAAAATTGATTCCACACGAGTTGGTAATTACAATAAGTAATTACAATGTTTGCAGATTTGCGCCTCACTGAGTATCCCATAAAGAAATTGCTCTTTTTGTAATCGCATAATTAATTGTGATGAAAAGGGGATACTGTATAACAATCGTAAATGCTCATCAACGGGGCTGCATGCAAATTAAAAACCTGAACACGAATCCAAACCAAATCCATATCCAAAGAAGATAATGGTGAAAGTGGTGAAAAAATAATCATGTGAAGTAAAAGCGGAGTAATCTATTACAGCTCCCTAGGAAAAGATCAAACTATTAATGCACAGTATTACTATCAACAAATTGATACTGTGCATAAGAAATTGTTGTCATCTGAACAGTGTTGTTGAATCGAAAAAGTGTTATAACGTAAGACCTCGTCTTTCCCAAATCATGCTGCAAAAACCTGAACGAATTGAAATTTGAGATTCTGTCCTATCACTATATGTACCAGATTTGTCTCTTACTGACTCACTTTTTTAAAACAGTTAGAATCATTAACACGAAGCTGTCAAAACGGGATGTATTAAATGTATTGTCTCTAAATCAATCATGTTCTTAACTGATATAAAAAAAAAAATTTTGTAATCAATGCCAGGGCTGAGTTGATGTTGATTGAATATATTTTATAAAAATATGTCCAATCAATTTACGTTTTCGCCCTCTTGAAATTCGTGTATTCAGAAGTTCATTTTTATATGGAGCAATCCAATAAAAATTAGTATCATTAAATTAAGATAGGCTTGGATAGCTTATTTTATTAACATGTGATTTCGCTGGCCTAGTGTCATATGAAATGCTCGAACAAGATGCATTAAAAGTATGGGGAAATAGAAGTTAGTTTATGGATAAAGATTCTTTAATGAGGGAAGTTGCCTTACATTTCAG
Source organism: Caerostris extrusa (assembly GCA_021605095.1). Classification (NCBI taxonomy): domain Eukaryota; kingdom Metazoa; phylum Arthropoda; class Arachnida; order Araneae; family Araneidae; genus Caerostris; species Caerostris extrusa. The sequence goes on from BPLR01021426.1 coordinate 41,328, forward strand.
TTCAATACATTTGAATATTAGAAGCTTTATGGTAGAATTTATAGTATCACCAAATTAAAAAAATTAAATTTATAATCCCATATAATCGTAATGCACTACAAAATGTCCCGAGAGAATTGCAGAATTAAGTGAAATAAATTCATTATAAATTTACTAAAAATTATAAAGACAGGCTTATTAACAAGTTGACAGCAGTAGCCCTAGCTTCATCAGCAGAGCCCTAGTTTCAAAGATTATTTTTCTCTAGAGGCTACACTCTAGAGATCTGTTTATTATCTGTTTGTGTGCACAGGAAAGCCCGTTGGCCATTTTACAGAGGACGAAGACTTTGAACCAGAGATAAGTGAGGAATCTGTGAACTTGTAAACACTAGTGAGTCCCTGTTTCTTCAAAAACCTTTTGTACTCGACGTGCGCTCATTTGAAGAATACAGAGACAGTTAATCTTTATGCCATAAGCAAGGGCTGTACCGCTGTTGCTCATTTAGCACTACCCAGGGGGCACGTGTAGCTTTAAGATATGCCACAGACGCGAATATGTTCATACCTAATTTCATTAAATTCTATTCTGAAGATTATCGATCGAAAATGAAAATTTTCTTAATATCGAACATCACTGCATTAAGATAAAATAATTCACTTTCAATTTCACTGAAAAGCCTTTAAGGGACGAATACATTCAAATCAAAATAATGATATTTTAATTGATGCCTTCAGTATTGGATGTCGAATGCTCAATGTGACTCTCGTAATCCGAGCACATAATTTCGATTACAACTCTCAAGTAAATTAGTCGGTCTCGTCCCCATTAACGACGTTAATTGATGTCACTTCCATCCAGTATTGTATCTCAGATTCTCAATATTACTCGAGAATTCTGAGGAAATAATTCAATCAAAATAGTTTCCCAGTTTAAATATTGCCCGAAGTATCGGTTTTAGGATAGATTCATTTGCCCAGCTACATTTAATATATGTGATTTCATAAAGTATTCATATAATTAGTCTGGGCAAATATTTATTGTTCTATAAGTTATTAGTAGGAAACTGCCAAGTTTTATTTATCTTAATCCATTTTATTTTATCTGGAGCTTCACTAAAAAATTCATGAAAAAGGTTTTGATTCTTTCTTATTTTAATAAAATTTGATTTTTTTTGTTTATGATATTAATGATTTCTAACAATATAATTTTGTATAACATTATCAAAAACTGTTTAGAGACGATAAATTCATCATAAGTTGAACATCTTCTTTTTGAAATTTAAAACAAAAAGAAAGGAATGAAAAACTTAGAAAAGAATTTCAGGAATGATTACCCAGAATGTATTTAATCACAAAATTGAAGGAAAAACTATTAATATTATTTTGGAATTTACTAATGATTGATAAGAGATTATAATTTGATTGTCTTATATTCGATTGTCTAGAGATACTCTATCACAAACTACGTCTAACGTATTATTTTTCTAAAAATCAAACTGCAGTATGCGTAACTACTGGGAGCCAAACTTTCTTAATCTTCTTGTGTGTAAGCCTAACATCATCACCTGTTACCACTGTGTAAATAATAAATACAGTAAATTCCACAATGGCATAATCCTCAGTAGCATAAAAACCGAATACGTAATTTTCGGTTTGAAAAAAAAGACCCAGTACAATGCTACGGACGATTTGTATTTTTTTCACTTAAGTCTTTTGTATACGTTGTACCATAAGGATATTTAAAAAGCTTATAATAAATTTAAATAAAAAGCGCAAATAAAATTCGTTCAAAACAATTAGAGTAAAATATAGTAAATAGGATCTTCTTCCGACAATTTGAAATCGTCATATTTGATACAGAGAAAAAAATCTTTGATTAGTATACCATTAATTATTAATTTGAATTTTTGGTAAATCTTTATCATTAACCCTGAATTCATTTCAAGACTTTTTTTCATGTTCAAGCACATGCCTAATATATAATACGCTTTGAATTTTGCTTAATATTTTTTTTTCCAAAGTCCAATACTCTTAGATATTCCTTTCTGCTTCAAGCATAGTTTATTTTTCTCTGTACGAAGTTTTATTTTTTCTACAAAGAGCACTTTGAGAAAGAAGATTCATAGAATTTATTTTATGAAACAGTAAAATAAGTCCTCAGATAATACGATGTGGCTTATATCCTAAAGTTATAATTCACGGATTATTGAATAAATTATGATAAATAGACCTAAAATATGAGTAATACTTATTATTTATTGTATGTATATTTAAGATGTATTCATTTTTGATCTTTTGAAACACAATGTAATAAAAGCGACATCTTCAACTATTAACACACAAAAAATTTTTATTCGATTATCTTCAGAAATTATCTATAAACTATTTTTTCATATCACAAACTGCAGTTGAATCCACGGATTACTAGTAAGAAATTATGACAAAAAACGACCAAAAATATGTGTTTATATTATACTTATTATATGCATATTTAAGATGCATTCATTTCTGTTCTTTTGAAGCACAATGTAATAAAAGCGACATTTCAATTTTAAACATCAGACTTCAATTTTAAACATCAGATTGCTACAACGGCAAGAGCAGATAATATTAAACATTGGTGTCCCCTCAAGTTCCACTTAAACGTATACTTGTTTATATAAATATACTTGATATAAACCGTCATAAAACATGTTTAACAGAGTCTCCAAAAAAGGTTTCGAAATCCACGGATTATAACTTAGAATCCACGGATTACTAGTAAGAAATTATGACAAAAAGACCTAAAATATGTATTTATTTTAATACTTGTTATATGTATATTTAAGTTGTATTCATTTTTGATCTTTTGAAACACAATGTAATAAAAGTGGCTTTATATATGACTTCTTCAATTTTAAACATCAAATTGCAACATTTTACTAAAAGCGGCAAGACCAGATAATATTAAAAATCGGTGTCCTTCAAATTCCACTTAAACGTATACCGGCGGGCGACGAGGGGGAAGACACTGCCTTCCGGCACTGCGAGTAAATTATATTGCTGTTTATATTCTCCAAGTCATCTATCTGTCAGGCGATATTTTGATGCCGAGAACGAAGAAAAGAATCGAACGGGGTGGTTGGGGGTGCAGATGTCATTCGAAGATTCATTTCCATTTCAAATGTGAGGCTGTGGTGTCCTAAGCGAGATATTAAAGTGTCTCGTTTTTCGCTTTTCATATTGAAATGCGCTGGCATTGCTGTGCATCTGGGACGGTTTCTGCTGAAATAACAAAATAGTTCTACCATATTGCATTCTTAAACTTCTAAGATGGTGTACTTTGTGATAAGGGTGATAAGATGCATAAAAATATTAGAAACCATATGTTAAATGATGTTTTATGAATCTACTATTACATAAGGATACGTGTGTGTTGATATTAACCGTACAGCATGAATATTTTAAAATTACCATTAGAAACATATATTTTTCAAATCTAACCTATATTTTGAATAGTAAAATAATTTAAAGGTCATTAAATGGCACTTCTACTCGTATAAGTTATCGAAAAAGAATGCACTACTCACAAGTAGTAGAATTCCTCTTAGATATTTATTTAAAAAGGTAGGAAATTTTTTTTTAATATTTATGGTTTATCTTTGCATACCTCCGTTTTATTAATAAACAGAACTTTATAAATTTCCACATCTTCTGAAGGATCAATTCTAAAATACATGATAAAAGCTTTTCCAAAAAAACATTGGGCCTATCTACCTTGGGGCTGTTGCGCCATTGAAGAAGAAGAAAAGGCGGATACGTTACGAATTCCTATGATCTTCCTCGAATTTCAAATTAATTGAAAAAAATATAAAATTCAGGTTTAAACTTTATCGAAATCTTGTCAATCCTTATTAGAATTTTTTAATTATTCTCCAAACCAACCTCTTTCTGCTATTGCTTTACGAGCTGTATAAGAAGACTCGCTTTTTATCTTAAATACCTCTTAAATGTCGCCAACATTCTGTTCATAATTTGTCCTCCTTGTCACTTTCAGATTCAAGATCATTTATAGTCAGGTGGCAGAGAAAGTAAAACAGCAGGTAGTTTTTCTCAAAATATTTAACGCCCATTTTCACTTCCACTGTTTTTTTTTTTCTCTTCCAGTTCTAAAAGATTTTGTTTTTATCCCTGAAATTCATTAGATGTTTTGTAGAAGTTTTCGGAATAAATATCATATTTGCTTTTCTAATTGCCATAACTATTAAGGAATTTTTTTTTACTAAATATGTAATATTTTCTGATAAGAGAATTGTAATATTTTCTGTTCAAAAATCTCTTTTAAGTTTACAAAATGGACTTAAAATGGATTTTTGAAATAATGTATATAGAAGAATGTATGAAGCGCATAAATTTTACATAGACATGCATACATTTAAAACCACAAGTCAATCAAACTTAGTAATAAATCCAGAAAATAAAAAAGAAATAAAAATTCTTACGAAAACAATGGGCTTGAAATATGTTAATTTACTTTGTTTTCCAATGTTGTATATGTGTTTGAGTGTTATTTACCCATATGTCTATCTGTTAGTTATACTTTTTTGTCTTTTCAGAAATAAATGTAGAAATAAATTATATATAATGTTATACTCGATTTCATCAATTTTTATTTTTTTCTAGTACATCTTCTTCTTTAGAATTTACATTTTTTTAAAATTAAATTAGTTTATTAAATGACGAAATAGTTTCTATAGTCAATTTAAAAAAAAAATCTTTCATTAAATTGAACAATTCATTTTTAATTTACTTATCTTGAAGTAAATATAGTTAGTAAAAACAATATTTACGAAAATGTTTTAACGATTTTTAGTTGTTCTTGTGACTCATCCTCATTGTCCTGCAGCTCTGGGCGGACACCCCAGGAATAGTCTACTCATGGATGGAAGTGAAGGGGCAGCTTCTGTTGTGATGGAGCGCCCGTAGGTAGAAGTCTAACTTAGCTCCGAGTCACTGAAGAAAGAGGACAGTGCATTCCGGGAAGACTATTAAGGGGGAATACCCTGTATTTGCATATAGTATGGGGAAAACCCGGAAAAACTCCCACCAGGTAGTTCAAATAACTAGGCAAGATGCTGAACATCACAAACGCCATCGAGTCTCCTAGTTTTGAAACAGTGTCTGTAATAATGCTGCCAGAGGATTGCACTTCAGCCTTTATGCTCACCAGCAGCGCACGTTACCACTGAGCCATGAGTGGGGCTCGGTTTTTAGTAACTCATTCCAATTACTTTGTCAAAACATTCTAAGTCAGTTTGATTTATAGTTCTTATAATATCTTTCCATTATTTTTTTCAATTTTTTTTTTCAATATTCATTTTCAATATTCAGCCTCAAGTAAGAGGCTTGTAATTTTTACTGAATTGAAATTCTGAAAAGTAGTCAAATACCGTTTAATTGCCAAATATTTTTATTAAGGTTTAAATCGATGGTCTCATATAAACGACTCCTTTACAAATTAAATGAAATGTACATAAACTACACCTCATACTTGCATTATTTTTAAATGTAGAAAATAAAAAAACAAAGTCAAGATTCTTCATTAAAATATTGTTAACAAAACATAAAAAATATGATGCATTAATATCTGCAAGTCAGGTAAAGGACAGTAAAGAATTTCCCAGTAACTGTCATCTTTTTTAGAAGCTTGCAGAATCACTTGACATATTTGGCTGACATTAAGATATGGTTTGATTTGTCGCTCCACGGTCATTTTGTGCACATTTTAGTTAATTAGATCAGGACCTACAGTTTAACGTGTTCTCCGAACCAGTCACAAACATCCAGGCCTCCACCGGTATTCGGGCCTGAATCCTGTAGTACCAAAGGCCAGAACGCTAGCCAATTGGCCATCAGACCGAGACAACGAGACAACAAATGATGGCTAGATTATTTTTCCCAAAAAACAATTAGTGGAAACCCAAATGACTGCAATAAGAAAGGGACTGGTGGATAACTGATAGATGTCATTGAAAAGAATGATGACGATATTGATGAAAATATTTTTGGCTTGTTTTTTCATTTGTATTTCAATCGGAAAAAAAGTACATAATTTTCGTTACCACCTCATATAACAACAAAGCAATCTACAGTCAAGCAACGTTTTTTAACGAAATAATGATTTCTTAATTATTTATTATGACTTTTTGACGTATTTTTTTAAATGACTGTGATCAATCAAAAACAAACAATCGTCCATATGAATTGTACAATATATTGAGGTTCCAACGCTACTCAAAACCAAAGCAAATAAAAAATTACAGCAAAAGATGACCCTTGATATAAATAACGTGACTTATAGATATAGATAAAAAAAAAGATAATATTTTTTTTATTATATATGTATTTTTTTTATTCACTGGACCAATATGTCGAAAAGGAAACATATGGAATCAACAAATCCCCCTGGGGCACTGGACAGGACTGGGAAAATCGGAAAAAGGAAATTGGAAAAGTAAATTTTTTTTTTTTTTTTTTTTTCTTATTTATTTTTTTTTTTTTTTTTTTCCAGGGGTCGGGTTGTAGGGTATCCACTTAAACTGTGATTATCGTCTCTGGCATCTGCAGAATCGCCAGATGGCATATCGATTTGAACAGAGAAATAGAGTTGGTAATAATTCCCCTACCGTGATTCTTAATCCGTGACTTATAAAATTATCGGACATCTAAATCAAGAGAATCGAACTTATGGGTTTATTGGATAATATTTGTAGAAATAATTGTCTCGTGCAAAAAATTAATTCATAAGAATTATGATAAATAGCTACTAGTATATTATATAAACTAAAAATGATCATTATTTATCTTAAAGGTTTTAACCTTTTACGGTCCGAATCCCGAATATACTCGTATCATATATTATCTTTTCTATTCAACACGTTAATGCAACAGTTCGTGCTAAAAATGTTAAGTTGACGTTCGTGCAAAAAAATAGTCATTGGGTTAATACAAGTATTTTGAGCGGTCTTGTATTTATCATATGGTTTTAACGTTTTTTTTATTATCCCGAATATACTCGTATATTTTATTTGTATCTTTTTCTGAACAACACGAGTTAATTCATACGAAAATTAACCTTTAAACATGGACTAATACAAGTATTTTTAGCTATTTTTATCATGCGGTTTTAACTATTTTAATGGATTATCACGATTATACACGTATCTTATTTTTATTTCTTTTCTGAACAATACGAGTTAATTCATGTAAAAATTTAATCTTTAAATATGGACTAATACAAGTTTTCTGAGCTACATCATACTGTTTTTAAATTTTCAATGGATTATCCCAAGTATACTGTTTTTTATAAACTCTTTCAACAACACGAGTTAATTCTGCAAATTAATCTTTAAATATGGACTAATACAAGTATTTTACTATCTTGAGCTACCTTTAATGACTTATCCCGAGTATGTGTATCTTTTTCCGAACAGCACGAGTTAATTCGTGTGAAAATTAATCTTTCAATATGGACTTATACAAGTACTATCTTGAGCTATTGCGTATTATTATAAGGACAATAGGGTCACTTGAGATACCGTATGTTTGGCAACAGTCATTCTATCGTGATTTCATGTTTTTTCATTCGTTGACCGTTGGTACCCGAAAGATGGACGGAAACTGCATATTATTTATTGCTTATAACAGGTGACATTCACTTTCTGTAATTTTATTCAAATTGAGTAAAAGGGAAGATATTTTTAGTGATAATAACAGCGATATATCGTAGGATAATCACAAAAGCTCTGGCGATAAATCAGAGAAATTCTTATCCGAATATTTTAAACTAAATGGCTAAATTGTTATTTGAATTTTTATAATAAAAATAAATAAAAACAGACTAAAAAACTTATTGATCATAATTCCAACAAGAAATATTACTGATATTTGTAAAAAAATTGTTTTAAACAAAAGTTGTTTTTGTAAAAGTGATCCATTTAAAGGTTAACGGCACAATTAAGAGCAACAGCACAATTATCCAATTAAGGATTAATGGTTTGTTTTCCTTCGTAAATAAATCTTTGTTTTCATATCATTCAAACAGGTCAAGAGATTTTATTACCGAAATTAAAGGTAATTTAGAAAACAACAGTAAAAAAATGCAAATAAATTAAAGACCGTATAAAGATGATTCATAAAATGTCAACCTTGATTTAAAAAAAATAATAATATCGTAAAAATTCGCTAATTTGTTAGATTCCCAATTTCATATTGGCCAGCTAGTATAAAAATTATTTTTCTACATGATGCAGCTATTTAGAGATCAAGCAAAAAAAAAGTGCTTTTTCTGTCACAGTAACAACAGTTATTGTGACATGAAACTCAGGGTGCTTCTCGCTTTTTGTTGGTCCTAATACTAAATATAAGGGGTAACGTGCACAGCTAACCTGTTAGGGCTTAGGTTTGAATCTTCTGGTGGCGCTCTTTGCAGTTAAAGCTTACAGAAATGAGGAAATTCTACAGACATAATAATAAACACGCGTAAAGCGTCTTGCATTAAAAATCAGGTTGTCTGTTTGAAATTTTAAAGTTTTTCCGGCGTACGTCACGAAAATTTAAAAACAGTTTCCCCTGAAATACTGATCAAGGAAAAAAAGAATTTAAAGCGCATCGACACGAATTTCAGATGACTTAACATTTAAATTGGGAAATTACAGTAGCGATATTTTTTGGCTACGTGATCCTTAACTTATGACGGAAGGAAAAACAAACCACATAAAAGAATGAAATCAACGGTGGTCATTTTTTAGAATAGAATTGCGCTTTTAAACGGTAAAAGCGCACCACAAAATGCGAGACACAGAAAAGATCATGAGACAGTTTCTTATATTGCGTTATTTTAAAATAAATGGTGTGTTTATTTTGAAAATTTAGTTTCATCCATCTTGTATGAAAATGTTTCTAGTGAGAAATATATGTAAAGTTAAATAACAAATAACTTTAAAAAAAAGATTCTTAAAATAGATTTGTAATTAAAACATAAAATGGCTTTCCCCTTGCTAGCAATATGTATATATTTTTTATTTTTCTATAAAATTATTTAACTCTCTTGTACAATATCCACATCTAACATTAAAAATCCAAACTATACCATAATTCTTCATATGATGGGTATTTAATGTAAATATAAAAATAATGTACTTTTAAATTAATCTATTATAATACATTTAATAAAAGTCAAATGTGTTCCTTATTATCCTTATTTTGTTTCCTTAATTTGTTCCTTATTATTTCCTAATTATTTATAAATTTTTTTCTTTATTAATAAACTTAAATGAAGTTAGTTATTAAGCTGAAGTTATTTCAGCTGTTTTTAGAATAAAACTTGTATATTGCTAATTAATAATAAAGTTTTTAAGAATTTTCCTTGAAAAAGAAAAACTATTGAATTGGCAAAAAAGCAATTTCGATTTCTACGGTTTAAGTGCATGGTAATAAACCGAACGTACCCTGCCAATCCAATATTTTATTGGTGAAATATTATATCACTTATTTATGATATTCTTCGAAAATGATTAAATACGGTTATGGTAAGTAAAAATGAAATTTACACTGGGTACAAACGTAAGCAATAACAGTTTTTTTATCAATGATTCTACAAGAAATTAGCTGGTAGATATGAAATTCAGAAAACAAATACAGTATATAGCACTTAAAAAATTGAAAAGAATGCTAATGCAAAAATGAATAAAACTAGCTACATACTCGCTAAAACTAGCTATTTATATAAACCACTTTTATTTTACCGAAAGAATGGTTTTGGTAGCAATGCTTTCTGCCCAGTGAAGAAGAACAAGAAACAGATGAATCTCGCTGAGGGCTGTGATCTCTGACTGCAATGAATGCTTGACAGTGTCTGTCAATACTCAACGTCAGAGTATCTAACAGTTGTCGAGATAAGGATGCACATTCCTCATTCAGTATCTCTTTCAGTTCGTCGACTGATAGAATCGCCCGGAATGCATCTTAATCCTTTGCACTCGATTTTTTTTTTTTCATTCGTATTACCAGCAACTCGAAGCGATTTTAGTGAAAAGATCATATTCACGTGTAAGTTTGATATACGCATTAAAAGAAACGCATTATATTGTTATCTGCATTGTCTCCGCAAAACGCTATATATTGTTACAAATTTTAAATGGCTCCCGCTTCGGAGCCCTCGAGTGCAAAGGGTTAATTAATAGAATTATTTGCAATTTTCACTTAATACGAATATTTTATTCATTGAATAATTTTCTTTTAGGGAACACTATTATTATGTTTGTTTGTTCGTTTTCTGCCTGACACATACAGTAAATGAGCTGCTGACGTGCGAGAGGATAAGTGTTCGATGCCTGTTTTAAAAAAAAATTTTTCAAAACTGATTATATTTAGTAACGTTTGTCATAGTGTCTCATACTGGCAGTTGGATACATAATATCTTCTTAAGATATGAAATTTTACGCAATTTTCCCTAAAAATATTTTGCAAAATGCATTCTCACCCTCTTCTCTTATAGGTATAATCCTTAAAAAGAAATAGCATTGGCTAAAGTGATGTTTTCATAACAAAGCATGATGTTTGAAATACAAGTAAATCAATTACCTCTGCAAGGTTACCAAGATATGTTCTTGGTAACGTGAAATTAAATTTTCTATCGTTAACTTTACAGTCCTTGAAAAATATAACCCCTTAAAATAAATATTTGTTAAATACACATAATCTCTAAAAATATATGATCCTGTGCATTAATTTGAAAACGATGCATGTTAAATAAGACATTTTTTTTATGAAAATATTCACATATTCTTCTACTGATACAACATATTTGATTTTTATAAACACATTATTCTGTCTAATTAATAATATCTTTCAAGGTAAATTATTTGTAATATTAAATGATATTAGAAGTGATCATCATTGTGATGTAAAATGTCTTTCATCAAAAAATTTCATTCATAAATGTTCATTAAAATTTTTTCATTGTCATTAAATGTCTATAAAATTTGAATTAATTTATGAACAATGACTTTCAATAAATTAGCTCGTATTCTTTTCTTTTTAAATTTATATTAGTCTCACAGATTAAAAAATGTGTATAAAATATTGTATAATTAATTCGTGTACATATTCGACTTATAGCTCAGTGGTAACGCACGCTAGCATCAAGATATCTAAGATTCATATCCACTGGCTGAGTTATAAGAAATCGCTGCATTCAAAAAACGAGGTGGCATGTCGACACGATATCGATTGTGATAATGTGTTTAAACTTCTTCCATAGATAGTCAAGCTGCCTGGTGGAATCTCTAGGTTTCCTCCCTATTCTTCCTGCATTTACCCCCTAAAAAGTATTCCCATAAAGTAATCTTTCCATCTTCAATCACCCTTTTGTGATTTACTAATGGCATAAATGTATAAAATTCAAGACCTACGATGTTCAGCAACAACAATAATAACAGGCCCAAAAGTTAAAGCCCCAAGGCTGTCTCTGGTGTGAATTTGTGTCACTTTTTTTTTCAGAAATGAGAAAATTGGGACAATGTATACAATCGATAATCAGACTGGTGGATATTTTCCTAGGTAACACTTATATTACATGCAAATAGGGTGTAGTTATCCTTAATGGTGCATCCGGAAGGAAACGCCGTCCTTTCATCACATGTCAGTGCCATGGTGGAAGCATAAATGGAAAGCGAACCTCACCCATGTACCACCAAAGTTAATATTTTATGGCTGCTACATCAATATTATTCAAAGTTTTATCTTTTATTCATAGTTTCGATGAACAAATATTTTTTTCTTCCCAACTTATTGGGTTTTAAGAAATGAAAATTTCAGTAGTACACAAAATAATATTTTTTTTTTATTTTTAAATAAAGTTTTTAATTTTTTTTTTTTTAATTTTTTGAAACACATCTTAATTTTAACCTGTTGTATTAGATAAAAAAATATTCAAATGCCTTTTTTATTCATTTGAGAGAAAAAAAAAAAAGTTTTTAAGTACTTTTTCTTTCCCTCTTATCTGAGCAACAGTATCGTTTTTCTCATTAATTTCTCATTAGCTATATTAGACGCCTCATTAAACCTGCGATGACAAAAACTGTGGACTTTTTATCCATATCAAATACGTAAGAGAAAGACAGTGTTTTCAAATTTCCTTAATAAAGTTTTCATTTTATTTGAACTCATTCGTCAAAAGTTATTCTGAATCAAAAAATGTCTGTATTTTATCCAAAATAAAAAAAAAGGAAAACAGACATAAATAATAAACAAGATATTCATTTCAAATAGTTAATATTGTTCAATACTTAACAAATCATCTTAATTATTTGGATCTGGATCTAAAACAGGCGGTTAAAATGTATAGCTACCGTTTTTTGTTGTTGTTTATAAGTTAAATAGAATAGTACTGAGTTACCAAACGGAATATGAGAACGATGTCACTTAGTGTGGTGACAGCAACTATTTTTTGTCATCCAACATTTTGAGTTCTCTGGGATTTTTACAATGGAAAAGTTAGTTAAATAATAAAATTAAATTAAATTTCGTGTGCCGAATCGTTAAAAACGTTGCAGAAGATCAAGTTTTGAATCATGCATATCAAAAATGTGAGTACCAGTATGTGATTGGTATAAAATATTCCAAGAAGGCCGAGAAGGGATAGTTGGTTTGTCTCGTAATAATAAACATTCAATTGCTATGATAGACGAAAACACGGACACAATCAAGAAGTTGGATGAATCGTTATATGAATCCTAGAAAGTAGGCACAAGAGGTGAACGGTTTTTTTAATTCTTTCACATCATTCTTACTGGGGAGCTTTTTGCATGAAACTCGTCGCATCACAATTGGTTTCTAAAGATCTCAATTTTGGCCAAAAACAGCATCGAAAAAGTTTCAGTTCCAGATTTCTTCCCAATCTGCCTTCATGAAACGCATAAAAAAACTGGGGTATATGGATTTTTGAACACATGGGGAGCATGCTTCTGTGTTTACAAAACACAGAAAAATTGCAATAATAAGATGTTTGAAGCATTCAGAAAATAAAAATTTAAAATTAAAAAATAAAAATTAAATAAAAAAGTTAAACATTTTGAAAAATTTAAAACCTATGCATTTATTATCTAGTGATAATAAATGTATGTAATGTAATGTTTAAAGTCGAAAAACATTTTATATACAAAACACATAAATATGTTTATTATGAAACTTCGAAATATACAAAAAATATCGAATACATTTTTTACGAAATATATACGAAATACATTTACACGAAATATATACGAAATACATTTTACGAAATATATATGAAATACATTTTTAAACTTGTTGATCCGTTCATTGTAACAATAAAATATTCATTTCATTATTCTTATACAAATAGTAATAATTACATCTATATAGCTATTTAGAAATATACATGCGGGAAAAAAAAAACGTATAACATATTTTACTTATGGATCATCTTTTGAAAGGTATATTATTATATCCTTTAAAATCCTTGATATTTATTTCCCAATTTGCTTTTATCCAGTTTATTAATAATTTCACTAAATTAGAGTTAGTTAGATCAATTAAGAAGATCAAGATCGTTTAAATAATTATACAATTAAAAAGTGAAAAGATTAATTGCTGACATTTAAAGTTTTTATACGTATGTATGTAGGCTTAATTTTTATGTGATTTATTTACCTTCATTGCATGACACGTGAAAGCAGAGGTTATCAAATTAAGGATAATTTCATATTATCATTTTCAATTTTAAAGTAGTCCATTAATAAAACACAAATCATATATTATGATTGTTTTTGCATATTTCAAAAGCATAATTGCCACATTTCAATGCAATTTGATTTAAATACGCATATAAATATAATTTTTGCTTCTTAAATATTAATAAATAATAATAATTAACACAACTTTCTTCTGTAATCAGGAATAAACTCAAATTCATTGATTTTAGAACTAAAAAAAAGATAAAACTTTCGATTTTAGTACAGACGGCAAACGTTTACAAAGTAACTAACTAAGGCAATTGGTCCTCTTGTTTGAACGTTGCTTAGCAACACGCATGGAAGTATCCATTAAGGATGTTTAACATAATTAAGAGTATCGCGGGGCCTATAAAATTATATAACTGAATTCTCATCTGTAGATAACTGAATTTCTATGTAGCTCCTTTCATAATCATAGACCTTAAAATATTTTTGCTTTTTTTAATTATTAGCAATAATTTTTTTTATTTTAATGGATAGATTCTTTTATTTTTAAAATTTCTTCCCATAAAGTTTTGGCTAGTTTTTAAAAAAATACCATCATTGCAAGTGAAAAATAAACTTATTTAAAAAAAGTAAATTGTTAAAATCTTCAATGAATCTTTTATTAAAAATAAAGATGAAGTTATTTTTTTTCTAATTACTTTATGCCGATTACACTTAACCATAAAATATCTCGAAATATTTTTTAACCATAAAATATCTCGATATTGTTTTCAGGAAGTGTTTTTCAACGTACTGCCTCATCACTTTTCATGTCCTTGGACACTTTCATTTTTTTTTAATTTCATTCACGGGCTTTTTTTCCCTAAAAAAACTTGTCAAATGAAAGAGAAGACAATTTTATTTGAAAGTGAAAATGAGACTTTTCCAGAAAAGAAAATTGATTAGAATTCAATAGTTTTTCATTTTTTAAGATTGTCGTTATGCTTTTTGTTATTATTAAATTTTAAATTTTAAAGCTAACCAGTATATTGGCACAGCCGATTATTTTTACCCACAAAATGTATGTGCTTTGCTTTGAGGAGGTGGTTTTTCATTTTCTCTTTTTCCAAGCACGTAGACATATATTTTTTGAGAACTATTGACATGAAAATTTATTAAAAACTAATTTTCTTTAATACAATTTATTGAAAAAGATTTTTAATTTTTAATATGAAAATCTTACATTTAAAGTTATTCATTCACTAAAATTCAATCATTTCGGTAGTTTTTTACAGGAAATACATACAAAAATTGTATTTGCATCTTGCGTATTTTTAACACGAAGTATTTGGGAAATATAGCCACCAAAATACTGCAAATACTCCAAATTTAAGTTGTTTAATTTCAAAAACGTCAAATCATTTTATTAATAATAACACCAGCCAAAAGTAACAGAACTTAAAAAAATTATTATTATGCTTATTGTTAGATAATATTTATAAATATTTGTCTTTGCTATTATTTGACATGCAGTAGCATATTTTTTCTCCCGCTATTTGAAAAATTTAATTTCTCTCACTTTGTTTTTTGATACAAATCTTAATATAAAAATTTCGAATAAAATCACATTCATAACAAAAGTCTTACAAACTTAAGACTAAATTTTAAAAAAGATTTAAAAACCTAATCATATTTTCTAATTAAAAAATTACTCACTCATTTTTGATTAACTATTTCAAATGGGTTATAGTTTTATTTTTTTTTTTGTATTAATTTTCTCTCATTTTTCCTTTATTAACTAAAAAACTAATTAGTTTACTCATTAGATTTTAATCATTGATTCCAGCTAATTTTACAAAAACACATTTATAAAACCTTTTTTTTATTTTTTTAAATTGCAATCATCATTTGGCAATTGATAGAAACACTGCAAATAAATAAAAATCACAATAAATACGCAATTACAGACAAAAGTTTTTATCATGCGCAAAGATTTGCTATTATTGCGCAGATAATTTATACATTACACCAAAACTCTTTATAACCGTATTACAGATAAAGTCCTAAGCCACGCGATAGGGCTCGTAGAAGCAAACGATTCATCAGCAAATTGGAGTCCATTGTTCCACCCCCTCCCACCCCTTCCACCCCTCGTGTCCCCTAATCAACTGACGCAATTCGTTCTGCGTCATAAACCTATCAAATCGTTCTTGTCTGGTACCCAATAGGAGCAAAAGTGAATTCGGGTTTGCGACAAATGAAAATTATGGCGTTTGAGTTGGTAAATGACTCTTAGATAAGTTTCAAAGGATATTAGATTAGTTCGTTTACGATATATCTTTGCTTTTATAGTTTTTTTCGCAAACTTTTCACCTTCTCGCCCTACATAGCAAAGAGAAAATTCTAGGTTTTTTTTTTTTTTTTTTTTTTTTTTTTATGTTTAATGGTATAGTAATTTATTTTACCAATATATATTGAAGAGTATTTTTACTCGATATTAGAGTATTCAGAAGAATAGTGGAATTCTGGTTAAATAACAAGTGTTAATTTAATACTGCAAAAAATAATCCAGCATTTGAATGTCAATCATCAATGATTTTCATATAGTTTCCTTTTCATGTCATGTATGATTTCCAACAAGTCCGAAATTCGTCAGTTGATGAATAGGAGTAGATATTCTATCTAATATCCAAATCCTAGTTTTTTCTATCTTTTATTCATTTGTTATTATTAATTTAATGATGTAATTATTAAAACGAGATAATCTCGTTACATCGGAGTAAAGCAAAGTGCCATTACCACACAAATAACAAGTTCATCATTGTGCGCTCATCCAACTATTATATATATTAGAATAGTTCGTTTACTATATACGATTATTAATAGTTCGTTTACGATATGTATATCTTGCTTTTATAGCTTTTTCGCAAACTTTTCACCTTCTCGCACCACATAGCAAAGGAAAATTCTGGCTCTTTTTTTTTTTTTTATGTTTAATAGTATAGTGATTTATTTTACTAATATATATTGATTATTTTTCACTCGATATTAGAGTATTCAGAAGAATAGTTGAATGCTGGCTAAATAACAAGTGTTCATTTACTACTGCAAAAACGTAATCTTGCATTTGAATGTCATCAATCATCAAGTTTATTTTTCATAGATTTGTCTTTTTCGTGCCATGTATGATTTCCAACTACTCCAAAATGCGTCAGCTGATGCATTTCTTAGGAGTAGATATTCTATCCAATATCCAAATACTAATTTTTTTTTTGTTTTTTTTTTTTTTTCATTTGCAATTATTAAGGCTTTATAAAACGAGATTATTTCGTTACATTAAAGTAAGGCAAAGTGCCCTTACCACACAAATAACAAGTTCATCACTGTACGCTTTTGAAGTCGGGGAGTATTTAAAATCCTACAAATAATTGTTGGCGAACTGTATACAAATTTATGATAATTATGTTTAATTGTTAATTAAAATATTACACAAAAAAATACTGCGATAAAAAAGTAAGTGAAATGCAGTCCAAGTAGTATATTGTTTTATGAAAAGCATGTGCTGTGAAGTGTTCTAGCCATTTCTCCAATTTTGAAGCATATATTTTAAAGGTAAATTCTGATTTACTCGTGAATACATTGTAGATTTCCTCTCTTTTTACACTTCATTATGGTGTGGGTAGAAATACTAATTCGTATAAATATGACATAGAAAATTGTGGTAAAATTTTCGAGGCTTTTTTTTTTAAATATTAACTCACATTCTTCTTTTATAAAATCCAAAATATTTCAGAGGCAATTCCTTATGTTTAATCCTCAATCTAAGATCAGTGGATATAATTGCTAGTTCTTCTTCAGTTAATGTTAGATTATCAACTCCAAAAGGTACGGCTTAAGACGTTGTATCATAGGATACAGAGGAACTCTTTTAACATTGAAAATCACATTGACGCTAACGCTTCTAGAAGAACGGTAACCGCAAAAATCTACCACTCTTAGTTTCTCGGAAATATTCTTTGCAAGTTATTTTTATATGAATAAAGGAAGAAAAAAGCAGAACAGAAAGGTTAGTTGTTTATAATGAAAGTTGTCTTTGAAGAGAAAAACTGACTAGAAAAATAGCAAATTTCTCTGAATACCACAGGGCACACATGAATCTTCTTGAGCATATCAGCGTGGACACGCGAACCACTGGAATCGCCGCCACTGGAAACACAAACCACTGGAACTATCACCCATTTTCTGGCCCATAAGAACCGCTGGATTTGGGGAGGGAAGTTTTCTGGGGGCATTACCCATGCAACAGGCATATTAAGTTAATTACCCCAAAAGGCTTTCCCGAAAGGCAATGCTTATTCCGTCATCGACCCATCCTGATATAAACATATGAAACACGAGATTTCCGATATACAACAACAAAAAAACTATACAATTTTTCTTCTAGTCATTAATTAGAGCTTTATCTGAATATTTGTGACTGATTAAAAATTTTTATCAATCAAATAAGAAATCAAAAGAAGCCTCTGTATCTCAAAAGGAATTATATCATGGTTTTGGACTGTTAATAGTCTCCACATAAAGCAAGCGATTGTTCTCCATTCTAGTTGATAATAATGATGCAGGAGTTCAATTTTTATTTAATGATTTCATTATTTTGAGATTAACATCTCAATAATCATAATAGGATTATTATTGTGAATATATTGTGAATCAATAACATTATTTTGAAATGTTATAACGAATGTTATGATTGTTATTTTTTGGCTAATTGCGAGAGCTTCCAGATCTTCGTTATATTGACTATCGATAAATCGAAGATTTATTACAATTTTAAGTTTAATACATTCATTTATAAAATATCATTACTTATTATGATATAATAATCGAAATGATAATATTTTATTGTCGAATGCGTCAAATATAACTATGCAATAAGACCTCGATTTAACGAATAGTAAATTATTAAGATATCACAGATGAAAATCGAGAAAGGATAATAGAATATGAAACTATGAAATTGTACTATCGATAATAGGAGATAATAGATTTATAAACACCGAAATCCGTCATTGAGTAACTGACAGATTAAGTTGTACATTTCCCACCCTTCATTATTAACCACCAGTCGAGTCCATTTCTGAAATTTATACCCCTCCTCTATTCATCGAGTAGGGTGTTGGAATTGGAATTATGAACAGCCAGGAGCTGTTTTCTGTTTGAGGAGAAAATCCTTTCGCAATGCGACAGCCTTCTTAATGAGAGCCCAGGACATTCCCAAATCCCTTACCAGTCCCCCCTGTGAGGGGGGGGGCAAAAGCGGGAATTTAATTGAATTTCACCCGTCATTGATGAAAGGATGTTCATTAAACTGGGACTCGAATTGACAAGAGTTGCGGAATGCGAGGATGTCTTTCAAACCGCCGATATTCCCAGGGTGATTTCGAATAGCGAAAACTCTTTCTCTCAACATATGGTGGTTGTTTTTTTACAAGGTTGTCCACTGACCGCTTCAGATTCAGTGAGGTTTGATGGAAAAAAATTAGCTCTATTTGTAATGAATTGAAATTAATCCAGCATTAATCATTTTAATCTGTGCAATAAATTATAATAGTATTATTTTAATCTGGTGTGAACAACTAAAATTCCTTTTTCAATATATATGTTGCTCTATGCCACAGGTTTCGAGTTCAAGTCCCAGCGGGGGCCATGGATATTTGTAGTGGTTCAGAATCCACTTTTAACTCCCTGTCTAATACAGCTATAGAGCGTTGTGCATAGGGATGACAACCCTACCCCGTAAAAAGTAAAACATCTCATGCCTCGAAATCTATCAGTTGGCAGACGGCCTTGCCCCAACATGGGGTGCTGCGCCACTGATGATGAGGATAATTATGATTTTGAGATGTTATGATGATTATTTTTTCGCTAATTATGAGAGCTTCCAGATTTTCGTTATATTATAGTTAATTAAATTGTGGATTTATTATATTTTTACGTTTAATGATATTTTATAAATGAATGTATTACCTATTATTTTATAATAGAATAAATGATAATATTTTAGGATCGAATGTGTCAAATATAAGTATGCAATATAACCTCCATTTAACGAACACTAAGTTATTAAGATATCACGGATGGAAAATCGAGAACGTCTAATAGGATATGAAACTATGAAATCGAACTTGGGATAATAGGAGATAAGATTTTTAAACACCGAAATCCGTCATTGAGTAGCTGACAGATTAAGTTCTACATTTCACACCCTTCATCATTAACCAGCAGTCGAGTCCATTTCTGAAATTTATACCCCTCCTCCATTCATCAAGCAGGGTGTTGGAATTGAAATTATGAACAGCTGGGAGCTGTTTTCTGTTTGAGGAGAAAATCCTTTCGCAATGCGACAGCCTTCTTAATGAGTGCCCAGGACATTCCGAAATCCCTTACCAGTCCCCCTGTGAGTGGGAATTTAATTGAATTTCACCCGTCATTGATGAATGAATGTTCATTAAAGTGGGACTCGAATTGACAAGAGTTGCGGAATGTCTTTTAAACCGCCGATATTCCAAGGGCTACCGGGGCATTTCGAACAGCGAAAACTCTTTCTCTCAACATATGGTTGTTGGTTTTTTTACACTTTGTCCGCTGACTGCTTGAGATTTAGTGAGGTTTGATGGAAAATAGTTATCTCTATTTTTAATGATTTGAAATTGAATCCATCATTATTCATTTGAATCTGTGCAATAATTTTTCTTTCTAATGCAGCTGGCAAACACTTAGACAGCTTGGTCATGGATGCCTTAAGGCAAGCGCTGCACAGACGTTACTCACTTTGCATTACCCAGGGGGCGCGTGTAACTTGAAGATAAGCCATGGACGCAGAGTAACAATGCCTCCGCAACGCTCTACGATCATATGAGACCGGGACCTACGGTTTAAAGTGAATTCCGAACTACTACAAACATCCATGGCACCGCCGAAGCCAGAGCGTCAGAGGGCTAGCCACTCGGTCATTCAGGCCCGTGCAATAAATTATAATAGTATTATTTTTACCCGGTGCGAACAACTAAAATAAATTTTACCGTTATCCTATAGATCAGAGGTGGCCATCCCCGCGGGCCGCCTTGAACATTTTTTTCCGGCCCGTGAGATTTATTACACTTATACAAAATATATTTATTTTACAATGACCAAAATAGTGAAAATCAATGTATTAAAAGAAAACCAATGTATATAAGCATCCATATATTCAGAAATTATGAGAAAAAAATTAACTTTGTTTTGAAAATAATATTCTTGCAAATATAGGACAGATATTGTTTGCTTTATATATGAGTTTGCAGTTACAAATTCGCAGAATAATTAGTTGGCCTATGTCTATTACAAGATATAATTTTATATGCGGCCCGCGGAGTTAGGGATGCATTTCGAAAGTGGCCCGCAAGATCATTTGGGTTGGCCACCCGTGATGTATATATATATAAAAGAAAGAATATGTAAAGCTTTAATATTAAAATTTGATACACATCATACTATATAATTTTACTAAACTTTGTGAAAATAGTGATATATTTAAAAACTATTTTGTAATAATAATATAGCCAAATTATCTTTATTTTTTAATGTATTCAATATTTTTCTGACAGTGACCTTCATAATACTGGCACCAATTGAATTAATAACCCCTATTTAACCAAGCCCGCTTAAAGATGGGCTTTGATCACCTTTTTTACTTTGAGCAAATTAAAATGCATACAATTTAATTTGAGCAAATTCTTAAGAGCAAAAATGACAAATGATTCTATAAAGATAATGACAGATGATTCTATAAAAAGAGCATATCAGACGGGGTTATGTCGTTCCTTTGAACATGAAACGAATTGAAATTGCTTCTCAAATAACAGAGAGTTTTTGCATACCGTATTTTTATCGTCCAATATTTTTTCTCCCTAGCGCGCATGCTCATAGGAAATTGCGCATGCGTATCTGTAATAATGTTTCCTATGAACATGCGCGCTGGGAGAAAAAATACCATATTATAAAAATACGGTATGAAAAAACTCTCTAATAACTTTACGATGTGCTATAAGTTCGGCTCACTTGGTGGCGCGGGAGAAGCCATTTATGTTTGCAAGTTAATTTTATTCTTTTTCATTCATGTAGACTTCAACCGCTTCCAACAGATTCATGCCGGTCAAGTCCACAGTTTTTGTAGACTTCTCTACCAGTCTAATAATGGCTGGACTTTCTAGGTCTAGGGGATTTGACGGACACTATAAAGTAATGCGATGTTTCTTTAAATAAAGCCATTTAATTACACGCTATTTTAACAATGCTATTTACATTAGTTATTATTTAAGTGCGAACATATTCTCTCGCTGCTTGTCGCATCCTGCCCTATCTCGCTCCTCTCTCGTTGTCTCGCCTTTCTTCATCTACGGGGAACTGTCCCCTTCTCGTGGGGTCAGAGTTTAAAGTTTAATACTCCCCCTCATTGTAAACAGGCTCGTTCAAGGATAAGCAACTGTGATGTGTCGCCGCCTGCTGACTACCACACAAACAAATCCTACATTCATGCAAATTTTTCTAACTTTTTGTTTACATCCGAGTAGTGTGACGTAATATTCTAAAAAGCATGTGATTAGTTGCATTGGTTGGCACGGATATATAAAGCCTATGAAATGTGTGGTATTTAGAAAAAGAGGAAATTGTCTTGGCTGGTTACTGGCAACATTATTAAATCATATTTAAGTTAAAACCCGAATATGTTTTTTTTTTTTTTTGTAAGTTTTACCTTTTACTTTTTTTTCTTCTAATGCAGCTGGCAAATAGACCGTGATCTTTCGCCATAAGGGCTGCACCGATGTTACTCACTTTGCACTACCCAGGGGGCGCGTGTAGCTTGATGGTAAGCCACGGACGCGGAGTAACAATGCCCCCGCAGCGCTCTACGATCCTATTAGGACCGAGACCTACAGCTTAAAGTGGATTCGAACCACTACAAACATCCATGGGCAAAACCGGGATTTGAACCCGATAGCCTGTGGTACCGAACGCCAGAGCGCTAGCCATTCGGCCATCAGGCCCCCACCTTTTACTTTATATATAATAAAAATTACTTTCTTAATTTAGGGCCTGATGGCCGAGTGGCAAAGCGCTCTGGTGCTCGGTACCACAAGTATCGTAAAATGGGTTCGAATCCTTGCGATGCCATGGTGTTTGTAGTGGTTCAGAATCCACTTTAAACCGTAGGTTCTGGTCTAATAGGATCATAGAGGGTTGCGGGGGGCCTTGTTACTCCACGTCCGTAGCTTATCTTCAAGTTAGCACTACTCAGGGGAGGGGGATGTAAGTGGTAACGTCGGTGCAGCCCTTATAGCATAAAATGATCACGGTCTCGTTTTCCAGCTGCATTAGAAGGAAAAAATTATTTTAGTTTTTTCTATACACTACCCCACGCCACTCTGGTAAATTTTCCGACAATTTAACCATCAGGGTTGTCTTCATTAGTCATATGAAATCGGCAATATACAGTTCTACCTGATATTCTTCATGCTCTAACCCGACTGTCGAAGCTAAACGCTTTTCAATTGCTGCCATGAACGTATTAGGCCTCCCGGGCACTAGCAATATTTTAATTTTGTAATTGATATTTCTGGTACTAAAAATTTATTTATTCCCCGTTAATAGCACATTAGCTGTCACACTTCTCAGTCTCACAAATTTCCAATTCTAATTTTTTTTTTTTTTTTTAATTTTTATCGGAATAAAAAACATAAACAAGTAATACAAAAAAAAATTTTAAGTCAATTCCTACTTTTTTTCACTATATTGTAGAAAGTCCTTATAAACGATTTTCATTCATTTTGAATAAAAAGTGTTTTATGAACGATTGAAAAGTTGAACAAGATATATATAGGAGAGTGTGAAGTAATAGTAGGAATTGAAAGAAACAAAAAGGTTTTCATTTCAAGTTGAAATTTTCCTCTTACATCTGGCGCCATCAATTGGTAGATACATGCAACGTAAATCTAAAAAAAAAACTAAAATTAATTAATTAAATTTAATGATTGAATTAATATTTGAAAAAACTGCATTAACATCCAGTGTCATCCACTACAAGCTCAAAAAAAAATATATAATTGAACGTGAGGGGGTTGAATAAGAAGTATTTTATCAACGATTGAAAATTTGAACAATATATAGGGAGAGTGTGAACTAATAGAAGGAATTGAAAAACAGTTTTTATATAATCCTATTACGGTGTTCCTTTTTAATCTCGAAATTCTGTACATCGACGCCATGGTTGTTAAGCTTGAAATAAGCAAAATAAGAAAAGAATAAAAAGTGCACCCTTTGAAGACAAGTAGTCCACTATATAAGTTCACTATAAATAGTCCAGCATGCTTGAGAACAGAAAAATATAGTGTACTAAACACTTTTATCACTCACGAAATCAAATGGGTTGTATCTGTTGAGTTTCTAGCGTGCGAGTCTACATTTAAACAACGTGTTTAACTATAAACTTCGTCTTCAAAAACAGCTCGCGCTTCAGAGGGGCTTGGAGTCTCCTTGTTCCTCAAAGTAATAACTGCAACAGACGCCACCAATGGATTCAAACCTGAGACTTCTACATATTATAACTAGGTATATATACATTATCCTACATATATCCATCCTATTTATTATCAGAGCATATTTTTTGTTATTTAGATGTGCTTGTGAGCATTGCTTCTTTGATGAAAAAATATCATGCTTATTACTTGATACAGTCATATAATGAATCGCAATTGTTTTTATTTCAACAATTATTCAATATTATTGATCGCAAGTAATAGCAAGACTATACTACTGTGTCCAAAACGTAAGACAGGTTTTCAATTTCCCGGGCATATGGTATTTAAATTTTTTTTCTTTTATGTTATTAGCACTGTCCTTGAAATCTGTGTGAAATTTGACTTCAAAATATTCATTAGTGCTTGAGTTACGCTTGGTTTGTTAGAGGCTAAAACTGATTCCGGCGATTTTTGAAATGTCTGAATTCATTGAGCAAGAACTTGCGTTAAATTTTGTTTGCAGAAAATTATAGAATGTTGCAGAAGGCATTCGGTGAGTATTTCTACATCGAAAAGAAATGTTTACAAGTGGTAAAAACAGTTCAAGAAGGCAGAGAAGGTGTTGAAGACGAAGAGCCCTCTGGTCGACCACCAACCTCATACTGACGAAGCTCACGTCCAACAAATAAAGATTAGGTGCTTGCAAACCGTCGATTTACAATTAGAGACTTTGCTGATGATGTTGGAATTTCAAAAGGATCGGTCCATTCCATTTTGGGCCTTAAACGCGTCAAATCTCGATTGGTACCGAAACACTGAATGCGCCAGCTCACACTGCATTGATTCTTCGTGACTTTTTCGCCAAAAATGAAACCTATATCGTTCCACAACCACCGTATTTACTTGATTTAGCATGATGCTACTTCTGGCTATTCCCTAAACTCTAAAGACCACTCCGGGGACACCGTTTTGAGTCGATTAAAGAGGCATTTCAAAAATCACCGGAATAACTTTTAGAATCTCACAAAGTCAAGCGTAACTCAGGCACTAATGAATATTTTGGAGTAAAATTTCACACAGATGTCAGGACAGTGCCAACAACCTAAAAAAAAAGAAACAAAAAATTGAATACGATATGCCCGGGAAATTTAGATTGAAAACTAGTCTTATTTTTTTACATAGTAGTAAGTTAAAACTTGTTAAAAAACAGCTTAGTTAAACAGCTTAGAAAAGAGAATTTCACGTTGTTGAAGTTATATGTCAGCAATGGTAATTTATAATATTGAGTAATCACATTACTTTGTAAATATTGTAACGTTAAGAAATAAGGGTTAGTAAGTTAGGTGAATGTTACCTAACATTTACAAAGTTAGGTAAGTAAGTAAAACTGTAGAGCAGCGCAACTCGTAACCTAGATGTAACTGGAACAGCTAGTGCGCAGGAGTGATCTAGCAGAAATGCCCTAGATGAGTCAGTTGCAGTTACCGCTTTTAGGAACGGGGAGACATAATTGCGACAGTGACAAAATATGTAAAGCACCTTGCATAGACAGTCAGGCTGCACGGTGAGAGTTCTATAGATTTTCTTTCATGCCGTGCGCAGTAGTAGAGCAGCTACCCCTGAAAACTCGCCCAGAAAACAACGTCTACTTCGTCCTTCATCAGTGGGTTACTCATGGCATACTTCAGTGACACACGAGACTCACCAATGTGTGAAAATACATATGTAAATTATGTAACTTTAGATTATTATAAATAATTTTTTTCTAAATGATTTTTATCGCATATGCCCTTTTAGTTTTAATTCCTATTTTTAATTTATGTCAGAAAAGTCATTAAAAATTTGTAATTCTTTTAAGCATTATAAAAATCGGTCAATTGATTTGATAAATTGGTTTTATAAAAATCGGTCAATTTTCAATTTACAAAAAAATTTTTTTATTCTTCATGCCTGTAAAAGTGATTCACGAGTAAAACAAAAACCAAGATCCCAATATTAGTACATAGAAATCCACAATATTTTCAATTTGCATATTAATTTCAGAAATAAATACTAGTATTATTGCTTAATATTTAAAGGAAGATGTTTTTAATAAATAATTTAATTTGTTATGATAATAAATAAAATATTTAACAGCTACTCTTCAATTTAAAACCAAATTCATCATCAATTATTAAAATTTTCGGTTTCAATTTCCATATGTATTTTTCATGTACATCAAAACAGAATCGCTGTCTATATGGGCAATATAGTAATTAATTTTGCGTCTTTGATTAGAGTGTGCAATTTATAAAATTTGTGTCAAGTGGTTTCAATGTTTTGATAAATAATTTCTAACACATCTGACACTAATTTCTTGGCGAGTCCGACGTTGTTTGAGAAAGCGCCCGTATTTATGACTGGATGTTGTCTCTTGTAATATACATCACATTATAAATTAATTGTGGAATTTCTTTTAGTTTAATATGTTTCCATTCTCGTAGGGAAAATATGAATTATTTAAAAATATTTTTCTTAGCACCTATTTGCGATATTGGTATTGTTGTTGCTGTTGTACCTTAGCTTAGCTGGTAGATATATCAATAAATGAAGTTCGTAAATTAGAGATTTATAGGTGGAAGGGAAAAATTGAATGGGTAAATTCCCAGTATTTGTTGCCATATGAGGGGAAAAACAACTTAAAAATTCATTCATACTGAAATCATCAATGTGAAATATAATGTTACTGTTTCTACTTTTTTTCTAAAGCAATGGTTATAATGTAAGACACCAATAGGAATCGAATCTCGTAATAAGCAGATATACTCGTAAGGTAATATCTGCTAATTACCATTGTGTCACTAGTGGGACATTCTTAAATTATTTTGTAGTTTCATGTTTCATTTGACCTTTTTAATAATGTTTGAACATGATGTTGGTTGTGTATATAAGCCTAGGCCGTTCACAAACACGCGTGTTCGACAAAGAAATTTACACATTGTTAAGAAGGCGGCAATAGGTATTGTTTAAAAAGAAGAAACATTATGCAAACACAGCAAAAAACAGCTGAATAATTTAATATTTTACACATTTTGTGAAAAAGTTATGAAAATGCATTAGTGAAAGTGTTGAGAGAATATGTGTTGTGACTCATCCTCAGCGTCCTGCAGGGCAGAAAGGACATCCCATGAGTTGTCATGGATAGAAAGGAGGCAGCTTCTGTTGGGATGGAGCACCCTTAAGTAGAAATCTTACGTGGCTTCGAGTCACTGAAGAAGAAGGGCGGTGCCTTCTGGGAAGACTTTTAGGAGGGAACGACTACTCTGCATTTGAGTTTGTTTGGGAGAAAAGTCCGGAAAAACTCACGCCAGGTAGTCTTACTAACAAGGCAAGATGCTGAACATCACAAACGCCACCGAGTCCCCTAGTTTTTTAAACAATGTCTGCAACAATGCCCCTAGCGGATTGCGCCTCAGCCATAATGTTCACCAGCGGCGCACGTTACCGCTGAACCACGAGTCGGGAGTATAACAAACTAAAAGTGTATTTATGCTGATTGATAACAGTGTCAGCTAGAAAAATTTAGGGCCGTATTGTTTGAGAGCATAAATAGTACGAAACATGTTTTTTATGTTAGAAAAGACAGTGTTGACACAGTTATTATTGTTATTAAACAGAGTTGGAATTTTTAGTATAATGGGTGACATTTTCTGGTAATGTAAAAATTAATTCTACCAATCCAATTTTGGGAAACCACAATTAATTTTTTTTAAATTTATTTAATTTAATTTTTTTTTTCTAATCGTCATATTGAAATTTCCCTAACCATCAAAGTTAACATACGCATTCAAATTCGTTGAGGTATTTCTTATGTATTAAGATATTGTCTTCCTGTAAAATTCTTATTCGCAGAATTGAGTAAAGGACGGAAAAAAAGTATTTTTTATATGCTTGTACCAGATTAATACTAATGAATGAAATAGTACCATTTTAATATTCATGATAGAAAAATATTTTAAAAACTAAATATCAATTTAGCTGGGGTCTTGTGTGATCTGATAATTTCAGTGTTGGTATAATTATTAGATATAATTAGGATATTTATATAATGACTGACATTAGATTTAAAAGTTGAGAAATAATATTGCCAATTTTATCTCATTTTAACAATTAATTTACTCTAGAAAATTTTGCCAGTTCCTTGATTCCAATTACTGAAAGTTATTAGCGATTTAAACGTTTCCAAAAAAATATCGAACATGATGATTATGATAATTAATTTAAACGTACTTTTGGGACTGTATATTTTATTTCATCTTAAGAAATAAATGAAGAGGAATTTTTACTTTCATGGTAGCTTTTAATTTGTAAATGGAATTTTCTTTTTAACTTCTTAAAAGTTTGTATGGAAATGGAGATTTACCACAAATTTTCGATATTCTTCTTTTTTATCAAGTATCAACAATGTCTTTGCCACAAATGTTTTTAGTTTTTTTTTTAATAAAAAGCCCTCTCCATATTTAAAATTCGGCAGTTTTGTATTTAATTTCTAGATTGGCAAATTTGTATTTAAAATCAATGGTTGAAGATTATTTTCTTTTGTTTCTTTTTTAAATAGAATGATACTCTGAAAAGGCAAATATTATTTGTATAAAAAAATCACAGAAGCAATAATTATTTTAAGCAAAATCTGCACAAATACCACGGAATTATTATTTTTTTACTTATGTTAATTTTTATTTTTTACGATATTAAAGAATAGACTAGAAAAATATTGAAGCTTTTTAATAAAATATTTATGATTTATCAAATTTTTCGAGAAATTTTGTTTGATATATCTGCGTTCTGCGATTATATTATACATAACAAATCTTTCATGAAATAAAAGAATTTATGCAACAAACTCAATTCAATAAACTATTAAATTGATTTTACAATAATAACTATCAAATAATTTAAAATGAAATAATTATTCGCATATCTTCAAGTCAATTTCATTAGAATATGTAATTGTATTAGTCATATTAAATCACACTTATTCCTACTTCATTCTAAAATTCTCACGTTTCCCATTTTGCTGAACAGCATTTTTTTTTATATTTAAAAAGAAAGCAATTTTTAGTTGATTTTAAATCCACGTTTTTTTAAAAAAGTCATATAAAAACCTTTTAAAATCTCCATTTTCTTTATAAAATTATCCAGTTTTATATTTTTATAAACTTATATTTTTAGATGTTTAAATTAGATACCTAAAAAATAACATCCTAATTTAATGGATAAGAACCAATTTGGTTTTCTTTCAATTTTTGCAACACAATGGAGCATGATTATCACTGTTATAAAATATATATTTTTTAATAATATAATAAATATAATTCAATTCTAGTGAATCAGACATGAGGAATTGTCATTGTATGAAATCGTTGCATGTAATTTATTTGCATATACTTAAAGATGTATCTTATACTTTTACTTATCTTCAATACTATATGAAACGAACAAACTGCTTTAGCAATTAAATTCGGAATTATATCCGCAATTGTATTTTTAACCTTTTTTAAAACATTTAAATTATTTAATGATGGAGGAGCCTGTTGTAATGACGGTGTCCTTCTGAGCATGAATCCAAAGGGTTGTTCAAAAGGGGAGTACTTAAAGGATAACTTCAAATTTCCTCCAATTAAACAAGGGACTCTTCAACTTGAAATGGGAAATACACATTTTTGTTTTAATTCTGTGAAATTTAATTTGAGCTTTTGCTGATATATAGAGGGGTATTCAGCCTATGAGAGAAAGTTTTTACCATGGATATATCTCACTAGGGTATTTAGTGCAAATTGCATATCCATAAAGATGAGAAAAAAATTATATTTATTACTTAAAAATATTCGAATACAATGTTTCTTATCTCTTTCTTATCTTCGCTTTCATGTTTATAATATTAATTTAATATGGCAAATTAAAAAATAGGTACTTTTATCAGTTTTGAATTTTTACTCAATATCTTCATTTCATTGTATAATCATTCTTCTTCATTGGCGCAACAACTCCATGGTGCGCCAAGGCCATCTGCCTAATGGTAGATTTCTAGACAAAATATGTTTTCCTTTTGAGGAAGTAGGGTTGTCAGCCTTACGCTCAAGCTCTACAATTATATTAAACCAAGAACTACGGCTTGAAGGGATTCGAACCATTTACAAACATCCCGAATCCTGTGGCATCGAGAGCCATCACTCATGTATAACCATTACAAATGGATATTTTTTACAATTCATCATTAAAATGTCAGACCCAATGGGAGAGGACCATTTACAATGCATCCTATTATCCCATCTCACTTGGAACGAACACCTACAAGTGGTTCTAGGAAGTTTGCATCCTTCACCTTTCTATCCCAATCGTAAAGCATTCTAGCTAGCAGATTTAATGTACTGAAGCACACCATATATAAAAATTTTCTGATATTCCATTAAATAGCATAAAAAAAATACTTAAAATTCTTTGAATAAACACACTTTTAAAAATGATCTTCCACTTTGTTCCACATGAATTAAAAAAAATTTTGAAATTAATTTATCTTTTTTATAAGAAGATTAAAAATAAGTTGAGCCAATGTTGTTGTATAGTATTTCAAAACAGAAATAATCTCGAACATTGAAAAAAATGTTTTTAAACTACTTCTGTTTTCATTAGAGATATGTAAATTATTTTCTGCATATCATAAATTTTTTTTTTTATTTTACTTTCCTTATTTTTTACAACAGTTACGTAAAAACGTAACTAATAGTTACAATAATTTTGCAATGAATAATAACGTAATAACAGTTACGTAATATTTTTTTTTAACGTCACAATTATGAATCTTAAAAACACACACAAAAAATAAGAATATAAGAAATTTTACAATTTAATGATGTTTTTCATAAACATATTATTCATTGAAATAATAATCGTTTACTTGTACATGGTGTTGTCACCGTATATCTTAATCCGAATACGAAACTATTTAACGTACCTTGAAACATTTTTAAGTGGTTTTTCTTTTTTTTTTTTTTTTTTTTTTTTTTTTTTAAATGTTTGGGATAAATTTGTCCCTTATTTTCAAATTTTTCAATAATATCTGCTTAAAATTATTCTATAAAATTATATCTTTGTACCATTTTTATAAATCGAACAGATTATTCAAAGGTTATTTATTATTAACACTTTCAAGTTAAACAAATAGATTACCCAAAGAATGGATTGTTCCTTTGACTTTTGTTTATTTGTGTTATCATAATATTAAAAAAGGCATTGAATTGCAAAAATTTTAATTTTCTTTGATTGTTGTTTTAGAATTATGAACGAAAAGTTAATTTTAATGCCCTTTAATATTTAGTCACTTTAAATATAAGAGGTTTGTTCGAACATTAATTAAACTTTAAAAAACAATTTATTTAAATAAAAATTACATAACATCACTAGACACAACAAGTAGTTTGTAGATGAAATAGACCATCTTTCATTATTTTTTAATTTAGTGCTATTGGTATAATTTCTTTATTTATAAATAAAATATAAATTGAAACTAAATTTTCCATTTTCAGAAAAAAATCATTTTATGGATGCTGACAATGTATGACGAAATCTCTGTTCCATATAATAAATTAGATCTTATAAAATCAGTAACAATTAAAATTTCTTTTTTAAATAAAAAGTAGAAATTTTAATTTGCAATTGTAGTTTTAATTTGCAA
This sequence comes from Caerostris extrusa, assembly GCA_021605095.1. NCBI lineage: Eukaryota > Metazoa > Arthropoda > Arachnida > Araneae > Araneidae > Caerostris > Caerostris extrusa. The sequence continues at coordinate 73,300 of BPLR01021426.1, forward strand.
TTTTAATTTTTGGATAACCCTTATCTTAATCAAAAGATAATTAACATTTTATGTCAGGCTAATAGATTATCCAAAGAATCACATGTTCACGTTTGTTTATTTGTGTTATCATAAAATTAAAAAAGACGTTGAATTAAAAAAAATTTTTAATTTTCTTGATTGTTGTGTTAGAATTACAAATGAAAAACCATGTAATGTCATTTATACCATTTTATATTTAATAACTATAAGTGGTTTATAAATATAAGTGGTTAATTCAGCATAAATTAAGCTTTTTATTAAATTCATTTAAATGAAACATTGCATAGCATCACTAGATACAATAACTAGGTTGTAGATGAAATAGGCATTCTATCAGTATTTTAATTGGTATTAATTTCCTTACTATAAATAAAATATAAATTGATCTGAATTTTCCACCTTTCAGAAAAAAATCCCTTTATTGATGTTATGATAAAATCTCCAGCCATATAATAAATAAGATCTTATAAAATCATTAGCAATTAAAAAATTTCTTTTAAATAAAAAAAGTATGGAAATAATAATTCTCAATTTTTGAATAACCCCTTATCTTCTTTTAAAAATACACCTTCCCTTAGAAGTAAACCCTAAGGATGCAATGTCGTTTTGGCCAGTCAGAAACGTGACCGCAAATGCTTCAAAGTTTCTGATTGGTTGAATACGCTGTTGCCAAAGCAGGAAGAACCAAAGCCCGAAGGGAAGCTCTGAGAAGCCAAACGCTCTGTCTTATACTACTCTAAACAAGCTGTTTTTGCTATCGAATATCTTTTTAGAAGTTTTTATTGCGTTGTTCTTAAATGACATTTAAAACACAGAAGACGTATATTAAATTTCAATATGAACAGAGTTGAGAGAAAGAAAATGAATAATATATTTCCCTATAATTGGTTTTTTTTTATTAAATTTGTTCCTATTCACCGTTGAAAACAAAGCAATATTTTGATGTGATACAAAAATTTATATTTGGGTCTATATAATGATATGTTTGATTTTTAAAGGAAACAAATAATTTCATAAATAATATATTTCAACCAGATTTAGCACTCATACTTTGTTTATTTTATTATATAGAATTTTATAAATAAATTTCTACTTGATATAAATAAGAACACTGCTTTTTCTTCTTTGGATTTAAATATGCAGGATGATTCAGAACTCATATATATCTGAATAAGATATAGAATGAAAGGAAATATTGTTTACTTCATCATTATTGAGAAGTGCTTTTTTACAATAATGTTTGCTACAAATGGTTTAAATTCAATCTCTGCTTGAAACGCCATTTACGATTGTGTTATCGTTTAATACGAGAATTTACGAATGCCGGGAAATTAGGCATGCATCTAAGTACTGGGCTGAAAATGGCAATGATGAACATCGCTATAAGTATATTACGGAAGAAATATTTGGTATCTTTGTAACTTACTGATGCAGGCAATATGTACAAAAAAAAGGAGAAAAACAAGACAAAAACCATAAAAAAAACTAATAATAAAAATAAAGAGCATAGATAAAAATATTCATCAGAAGTATATATATATATATATGTATATATACACATTGGGTCGACAAGAAAAAACTTTCGGTTTTTACCATTTTAATATATGGTAAAAACAGAATTATAAGAACACAACACATCAGTACAAAAACTACTTAACAAGAAATGAACTAAAAACACAAAACAAAAGCCACATTGTGTTTCTCACAACAAAAGCTACTACTCGTATTTTCTGCAAGAGAATTGAATAGCGAAACCATCATAGCATTCAGAATACAAAAACCCTGAAATTCCTATTTATCAGACCTCTAATAGAACCGTTAATTAGCAACGTGGGGAAAATAGAATGGTGGTGTAAAAATCTATGTAATAATTTTCTTATCTATCGACCTTAGGAAAACCGCAATTTGTATAGCTCAGAATAAGGGGAATGGTTTACAGAGAGTTGATTCTATATACAGGTGATTATAATTAAAGTCCCACATTCAAAATGCTGTAAAAAAAAGAAACACTCGTCACAATGAGTTCAAATTTTTACTTGAAGATGTTTAAAGAAGGCGCAAATGGTATGGCATCAAAAAAAAAAAGTTCAAAAAAGTTACACCGATTTTTCCCATAAATTTGGTATGACCTTGCCGTGGTGGATGGGCTTTTCACTAACAGTATCACAACTGTTGAATGTCTTGAAAGTTATTTTTCCTTCAAAAAACCGAAACAGTCAAGCACATTGAACACTATAGTTGTTTTAATGTGCAGCTCATACCAAATGCGTTGTAATCTCGATTCAAAAATCACTGGCAGCTGAATTCATTTCCTTATGCCTTTTACAACGACATCTATTTATACACTTTGGAACTTTTGATGCCGTACCGTTTCCCTTTCTACATGTATCTTCAGTTCAAATTTGAAATTATTAGGCATTTAATTAAGGAGAAAGTTATAATCCTGTAGTTTGAGAAAAGATTTTGAATTTGGCAATAAAATTCTACCTCAGTGAAAGTAAAACATAATTTGTTTGTTTTTGGTCATTATTCATAAAGAATGAAATTTTTGTTTCATTCAATGCATAAATTAATTATTTGCATAAGACGAGCCTCACATATTTTTTTTTTTTAATAGCATTTCAATTGAAGTACAGCGTCCCTTTTTTTTTTAATAGCAAATTATTTTGCTGATATGTGTGTTGCAATTTTTGTTTCCGAATCCTTCAGTTAAACCGCCAGTTTACTTTTCATTCTAAGCTGTCGTTATCTTTCATTAACATAAGGAGAATAATAAAATAGGATAATTAAAGAATAGTCATTTCTATACGTGTAATACTTGACTGAAGTTATTTATTGCCCACTGCGAAAATATCGTTAATTAGCAGCGTGGGAAAATAGAAAAAGATGGTGTAAATCTATATAATAATTTCTTATCTATTCGATTCTAGGAACTCCGCCATTTTTCACTAGGAACTACTATCTGTTCACACTCTCCCTATATATATTTATTTCAAATTTTCAATCCTTCATAAAATACTTTTTATTCATCCACTCAAGTTCAAATACATTTTTTTAAACTTGTAATGAATGACACTCTGATGTTAATACAGTTTTTTCAAATGTAAATTCATTCATTAAATTTAATTATTAGTTTTTTAATTTAATTTTTTTAGATTTAAATTGCACGTATCTACCAATAGATGGCGCCAAATGTAAGAGGAAAATTTCAACTTTATTTGTAAAGGACTTTTCTGCAATAGAGTTAAAAAAAGTAGGAATTGACTTTTAAAAAGTTTTTTTTTTTTTTATATTACTTGTTAAAACTCAGAATAAGGAAATGGTTTAAAGGGAGTTGATTCTATATAGTTTGAATTTGATAATAAAAATTTTACCACAGTAAAAGTAAACATAATTTGTTTTGTTTGGTCATTATTCATAAAAAGAAGGAAAACTCTGTTTTATTCAATGCATAAATTAATTACTTGCATAAGACGAGCCTCAAATTTTTTTTATTAATATTTGAATTGAAGCACAAAATTATTTTGTGGATTCTCTGTTACAATTTTTGTTTCAGAATCCTTCAGTTAAACCGCAATTTTTACTTTCATTTTGCGCAGCCATCATCTTCCATTAACAAATAATAATAAAATAAGATAAAAATAATTTCTATACGTTTAATATCTGACAGAAGTGATTTATTGTCCACTGCGAGAGTTCTGTTAATTAGCAGCGTGCGAAATTCAAAAAGATGGTATAAAAATCTATATATTACTTTCTTAAATATCGACCCTCATTTTATAGTTCAGACAAAGGAAATGGTTTAAAAAAAAGTTGGTTTTATGTAGTTTGAGAAAGATTTGAATTTTCTAATAACATTTTACCACAGTGAAAGTAAACATAATTTGTTTGGTCATTATTCATAAAGAATAAATTGCTTCATTTAATGCGTAAATTAATTACTTTTAGAAGACGAGCCTCCAATATTTTTTAACATTTAAAATGAAGCACAAAATTATTTTGCGGATATCTGTGGTATAATTTTTGTTTCAGAATCTTTCAGCCGCCATTTTATTTTCATTTTACGCTGTCGTCATCTTTCATTAACATAAAGAATAATAAAATAAGATAATTAAAAAGAATAATAATTTCTATACGTGTAATACCTGACTAAAGTGATTCATTGCCCACTGCAAGAATTTCGTTAATTAACAGCCTGGGAAAGGAAATGGTAAACCTAAAAATTTATATAATAAATTTTCTTGTGTATCGACCCTCATTAAACCGCCATTTTTATAGCTCAGAATAAGGAAATGGCTTAAAGAGGGATTGATTCTATATAGTTTGAGAAAGATTTTGAATTTGATAATAAGATTTTACCACAACGAAAGTAAACATAATTTGTTTGGTCATTATTCATAAAGAATAAATTGTTTCATTCAATGCATAAATTAATTACTTTCATAAGGCGAGCCTCCAATATTTTTATTATAATATTAGAATTGAAGCACAAAATTATTTTGTGGATTCTGTGTTGCTATTTTATTCCAGAATCCTTCAGTTAAACCGCCATTTTTATTTTCATACTACGCTGTCAGTCATCTTTCATTAACATCTCGTGACCCGCTGAAATCTCCGAATAAATAAAACAAACAGGAAGCGGCAGATGGCCACCAGCATTTATTTAAACTGAAGTTTCGGTTGGGTTGTTAAATGGATTAATTTATCGCAATGAAACGGTTCTGATTGCTTAAAAGATTTGCGTGGATAATTTTAATCAAATATAGCGCTTCTTTATGTATTTTCTATTCGAATTATTCCAATCTTTGTACTAATTTCGTAATTCATTACAGCTTTGTTTTAACTTTTGTTAATCATTAGATGAATTTGTGTTACTTTTAATTCAGATTTTGCTTTTACTTATTTTCTCCAATAATTACGTTACAAAATTAATGTGTTAAATTTTGGAAAAATATTTTTAACAACTAATTTTTTAGGAATATTTTCATGATTATAAATTGAACTTATATTTTGTTAATGGCCTCAATTATTCATCCTGAAAAAAAGGGCCTTTTCATTTACTAATAATAACTCAAAAACATTTTCGTTTTTTAAAAAAAAAAAAATTTTTAGTATAATGAAATAAAAAAGGTTCAACTATTTGGCCTAACAAGTAATTTTGTTCTGATAGCGTTAATTTCAAAATGTTGATTTAGCTTTAATAATTTTATTTTTTTTTAACTAAAATTTTTATCTAATTAATAATTTTTTTAGTTTTTTGTTAACATTTTTATTTAAAATTCATTATTATGGATTCAAGATTCGATTTTAATGTGAATTTTAAATACTCTTTTTGCAGAAAAAGGAAGATTAAGTTATCTTCCACGTCTACTCCATTTAAATCCAACTGCCCATCCATCATTCTACCCATAAATCGATCTACTCCATTTAAATACAACTTCCCATCTATTATATTTATTCTTCCACAAATAGAGATATTTGTTGTACGACGAATTGTAAAACTAGAAGAGAATTTTATTTAAAGAACAAAATAAATTTATAAATTTAATTTCAAAAATAATCAATAGGTTATTTATGAAATAATTTATAAATGGATAATCCATCCGATTAAAGTAAATTTAATTTCAAAAATAATCAAGATGGTTATTTATCGGATTAATTAACATTTTTAAAACTTTAAAACTACATTCAGTTATGGTATTATAACGATTAATATTTTAGCAGCTTTATTCCGATTTTGCTTTACATTTAATCTAATGGGTCGAAGCTTTCTGGTGGTTATAATGAGTTTCAAATCTAAGGTTTTTGACTCGAAACTTGATAAGATATTCAGAACCACCACAAATTTTTGTAGTGGTTCTGAATATCAATCCAATCACAATCCCAAAATCCCCAGTATCCGAAAGCGCCGGACGGACACCCCATGTATAGTCTACATATGGATAGAGAGAAAAGGACAGTAGTTGTGATGGAACACCCGTAGGTAGAAGTCTGCTTCAGCTCCGAGTCGCTGAAGAAAGAGGACATTGCTTTCCGGGAGAATTTTAGGGCGAACTACCCCTCATTTGCGTATCGTATAGTAGACAACCCAGACAACTCCCAGGTAGTCTGACTAACGGGCAAGATGCTGAACATCACACACACTACTGAGTCTCTTCGTTTTTGAAACAGTGTCTACAACAATGTCGCCAGCCGATTCAATCTTGGCCCTGATGTTCATCAGAGGTGCACGTTGCCAGTGAACCACGAGTACGATTTATTTTTTTTTTATACAACTACCGTGATATTTTTTAACAAACAGACATAAATTGTTTCTTCACACGAGTGTCTGGTTTTTTAAAGAGTATCTACGAGAATGACGCTAGCCTGAGCCCTAACGCTCACCGGTGACGCACGTTATCACTGAGCAGCGAGTCGGGTACCAAAAGTTTTCGTGTCTAGAAGGGGGCATGATAAATCCATAAATCGGAATATTCTCGAGTTAAGTTCAAGAAGGAGAACTCACAGATGCCACTTTTGAAACTCATTAAAAATTAATGTTGCACAAAATGCAATTTCAATGTAACTGATCTACCATGATGTATGAGGGACAGACTGAATATGCTACATCTAGAGGAAAATGGATTAAGTCTAAATGTCCTGCAATTGGCAAAAATAGTTAATTTTACAGTATAGCACATTTCAACTAATATCCACAAAAAATGCGATTAAATTCACTTTCTTCTAAACACAAAACATTTTTTTCCATTTTATGAATGTAAAGACATGTTATGCATAAATTTAATGGTTTTGCAACTAAAATATTAAATTTTTGATGCTATCATCAGATGCAATTATTGTTGTAATTTTACAGGAGATATCCGAAATAAAGCTGAAGACCAAGAGAAAAGCATTAAAAACATTTTCTTTTGCTGTTGTTTTCATCGGTGAGTTTCATGTTCTGCTGATATATATATATATCTTGATCAACCACTGACAGATATTATATGGAGGACTTTTCAGATTTGTGGTTCTACTTTCGCATCTCAAATAGGAGGAAACTTGGAAAAATCCCATCAGGCACTCTGACTGTCGATGAGAGGCAATCACACATTTGTCACAATAGTCATCGAGTCTATTTGTTTTTAAAAGTAGTGATTACAAAGTAGACCACCAGCGAACTTCAACAGAATTGTGCAAATTAATATTGATCTATGAGTCAGGCAAACAATAGGCATATTGGCTTAATACCCTAAAAGACTAAACAAATTATTTCAAGAAGATACAATTGTTAAATTAATTATTATGCTATCATATAGTTAGCAACTTCTGCATTTTTAAACATTAAAAAGTGAAATGTTTTACTCTTTTGCTTCAATTTTCTCGTGGTTAATTGACTGCGGTGATTAAATGAGTCTTTAAAATAATGACCACTTCCTCTCCCAAAGTACTTAAGATAATTAGCGAATTTCAAAAGGATGCGCGAAAAGATAAAACATTGCTGGTCCTTCGTTTGTTTGCAAAAGCGTATCCAGTGTCACCTGCGATTTATAGTGCTCTAATTGTATCCCGGCAATTAATTACTGTTGTTGAAAAAGAAACAAAGGTAAATCTAATTTAATAAAATGATTGATTTTTCCTCTTGACTCTATACACACAACACTCATTAAGAATTGATGCATTTTAAGTAAACTAACTTTATTGAATCAAGCAATTTAACGATGATTTTATCCATTAATTAAGATGGAGATTAAAAAAATTTTGCATATGTACTCCGTAATTGATACGTCCATTGCCATTGTCATTAAGAACCAGTTAGGGGCGATATTTATATAAATCATCCCTAACTGGTTCTTAATGTTAATATCTCCTTTATGACTTAGTAATGCTGTCTACAGAGTAAGATCAGGGGTGGCCAACCCAAATGATCTTGTGGGTCACTTTGCAAATGCATCATCTACTCCGAGGGGCCACATATAAAATTATATATCCCCCTATTAGATTTATACCCACTATAGACATTTTTATTTTCATATTACAACCTGCTATATTAGATGTTCCAAGATGCGCGCAACATGAGCTCACAGAATATAATTTAATTATTCTGTGAACTCATAAATAAAACAGGCAATATCTGTCATCTATTCGCAAGAATATTATCTTAAAATCAAAGTTAATTTTTTCCCATAATTTCAGCAGTTAATTTTTAAATGTAGGGATGCACACATAATGTTTTTTTTAATTCATTGGTTTTCCCTACTTCGGCCATTATAAAAAAAATATATTTTGTAAAAGGGAGATATATCTCACGGGCCGGAAAAATGTTCAAGATGGGCCGCGGGTTGGCCACCCCTGGTGTAAGAGGATGAAAATTTGATTTCCGATTGCGGCATGCGATTTGAGATTCGATAATGATTGTGACAAAGTATCTCTTATCAATAACTTGATTGGATGTTTAGAATAATTCAGATTTCTCAACATGGGAAGCAGAGAGAAGCCAATATCCTAAAAACTCTCCTGGAAAGCATTCTTTCCCCCGAATTACCATCTTGTAAAGAAATGTTCATCTACCAAAGTGGTGTCCCTGATTATAGACACAGAAGTGATATTCTCCAATGCATTAAAATTGCAGAGTTTGGTTTGTCGCCCTACGATCATCTTATCCCCACGAGGGCTAAACAAACCGGGACCTGCAGTTTAAAGTGGATTCCGAACCACTCACAAACATAAATGCCACCACCAGGATTAGAAACTGAAGACTGTGATGCCAAAGGCCAGAGCTCTAGTCACTTGGCCACCAGGCCGCTTAAAATTGTAGGATAATGCTGAACACAACTGCTAGCGAAATATAATAAATTATCAACAAATTCTTAGAATTTCAAGGATTACTATTGCAAGTGCTTTTCATGATATTTTTTTTTTTTTTTACAACTTTGCGACATTGTAAAATAAATATTTTAATCTCTGTTACTGTGTAACACAGGCGATTTCAACCATACTGATCTCTCATGCTGCAAATCATCTCCGATAGAGTATTTCCCTTTGCTTGAACACAACCAAAGTGAAATGTCTGCGAAAAACATTGGCACAGTTGATCCCTGCATTTAGGAAGGGAAAATCACCTCACTCTATTGAGTTGCGATGAATTGGAAATGACTTCCTCCCTCAGTGAAGGGAAAAAGCCAGGGCATTTCCCTCTGGCATCGTGCAAATCGGATTACATTTCTCCTGCAATCCGATAAAGCCATTGATCCACCAACAATGCCGGCCAGGAATTCAATGAGTGGGCGCATTCTTCTGTCCGGGACGTATTGTCTCCCCTTTTTTCCCTTTCTTTTCTTCCTTCCTCACGATTCCTTCATATCTGACATCGGAGGAGTAATGGCTGCTTATCAACGCATGCGTCCAGCTCATATGTTATTGTCTGCAGAAATGTCCAATGAATTTAATAATTAATTATTAAATTATAATCATATCTTTATAATCATATTAATTATTAATGTTATATATTAATTTTATTATAATTCTTAAAAATAATGTTGTTCTGATGCAGCTGGCAATACAGAGACAGTTAATCTTTCAATCTTTACTTAATCTTTCTGAAATCTTTAAATAATTTAATTAATTTTTTTTTTTTTTTAATACTACTGCTGTGTTATTCAAATTTGTAATTTTTTTCTTTTTAAATTTGTTTACAAACAAAATTATGCTATATTGTTTTAAATGCTTGCAGAGCTATTTTTAAGTTGTTGTTCTAATGCAGCTGGCAATGCAGAAACAGCTAATCTTTATGCCATAAGGAAGTGCTGCACCGCTGTTATCCATTTAGCACTACCCAAGGGGGCACGTGTAGCTTGAAGATAGGCTACGGATGCAAAGTACTATAACGTTACCACCTCAACGCTCTACGATCCTATTAGACTGGTACCTACGATTTAAAGTGGATTCCGAACCACTACAAACATCCATGGCACCGTCGAGACTCGAATCCGAAACCTGTAGTACCGAAAGCCAGAGAGCTGGGTCACTCGGCTATCAGTCCCATTTCCCAGAATTACTATCTTATAAAGAAATGTTTATCTACCAAATTGGTATCCCTATTTATATACACAGGAATCGTATTCTCCGATGCATTAAAATTGTAGGGTTTGGTTTGTCGCTCTACAGTCATCTTGTGCAGACGAGGACTAAACAGACCAGGACCTGGGATTCCGAACTACTCACAAACATCAATGGCTCCACTAGGATTAGAACCTGAAGCTTGTGATCCCAAGGGCCAGATCGCTGACCACTTGGCCGCTTAAGATTGCTGGAGAATTCTAAGCACAACTGCCAGCGAACTATAATAAATTGTCAACAAATTTTTAGATTTTTAAGGACTACTGATACAAGCACATTTTCTTTATTTCTTTTCAATACCACTGCATTGTAAAAAATAAATATATTACTCCCTGTTACTGTGGAACAGAAGATTTCTACCCTACTGATCTCTCATGTTATAAATCATCTGCGATAGAGTATTTCCCTTCCTTGAACACAGCCAAAGCGAAGAAAAACATTAGCGCAGTTGATCCGTACATTTAGGCAGGGAAAATCACCTCACTCCATTGTGTTGCGATGAATTGGAAATGACTTCCTCCCTCGAAGGGGGAAGAAAAAAACGAGGGCATTTCCTCTGGCATCGTGCAAATCGGATTACATTTCTCCGGCAATCCGATGAAGCCATTGATCCACCAACAATGCCTTCTCCGGCCAGGAATTCAATGAGTGGGCGCATTCTTCTGTCGGGACGTATTGTCTCCCCTTTTTCCCTTTCTTTCTTCTTCCTTCCTTCATATCTGCCATTGGAGGAGTAATGGCTGCTTATCCAGCTGATGTATTTCAAAGATATGTTATTGTTAGCGGAGATGTGAGATATCAGATTGTAATGAATTTAATAATTAATTATTACACAATATATTACTGCGTAATAGTATTATTATTGTATACTAATTTAATTATATTTTTTAAAAAGAGTATAAAACATGATTGCTGAAAATGTACTGTAACTGTAATCGAACTCATCCACCTATTAAATTTTGTCTTTTTTTTTTTTTTTTTTTAATTTAATTCTAGCATTTTTATTTTATTTTTTTTAAATATATTGCATTGACTGCATACAAATCTAAAAAGATAATAAAAATACAAATATTTTAGAAGTTAAAGTCCAACAAAGTTTATTTACTTACCAAATTTATAAGAAGTGTTTGGTAAGATAGCAGTGGTTTAATTTCTAACTATCTATAATAAATTTGTGAAGGTTCTATAGTAGTGAAGTGTAAGAGACAATGACTAAGCATTCATTTAAGGCTTTGAAAAGATCTATCTACTTCAAAAGATGATCTACTTCAAAAGGCGATTTTTTTAGTGTAGGTGAAGATAAGAAAACAATTTTTTATTCTGAATTGTTAGGAGGCAAATATCAACCTGTCAAGTTCAGTTTAAAAACGGCACAAGTTGACAACAATAAAAAAAACCGCTCCAGTCGATAGAGTTATACCAGCAATCTATCAATAACCCATCACGTTCAGTTTAACAACAGCTCAAGTTGATCGCAGTCGAATAATAATCAATCGTGTTGATTCACGTTAGCTGAAGTTGACAACAATCTAATAATAGCCACTCGTGTTGATAGAGTAATACCGATTCAAATTAGGCGACAATCGATCAATAATTGCTCCTTAAATAACCGCTCATTGAGTATAATAATCGAAGTTGACGATAAGCGAAAAATAATCATTGGAATTGATGGAATAATACCGGCTCAAGTTGAATCTAATAATCGCTCGAGTTGACAACAACCAAATAATAACCGCTCGAGTTGATAAAATAATACCGGCTTAAATTGGGTGACAATCGATCAATGACCGATTACGTTGAATATAATAACCGCTCAAGTTGTCTGCAATCGAATAATACCGGCTGAAGTTAAATCTAATATATGCTCAAGTTGACAATAATCGAATGATAACCGTTCGAATTGATAGAATAGATTTAATATAAGAATAAATTATTTTAGACTCTAAAGAAAAGTATCTCACATAAAAGTTTTCGTTTATTGCAACTAAAAAATAAGTTCAAGTATTACGAAAACAATTCTTTTCTAATTTCTGAATTAAGAATCTCCCCAAATTTTCACAACACTAATTAAAATACTACTCTTTACATTGGTTTTTTCACAAAAACACTAGTAAAAACTTATTTTATAACAATATTGCACTTGAAAGCAATAAAATATAGTTTCACCATTGATTGTGTGGAAAATTGGCAAAAGACCAAGTCAGAAGGATTCAAGCAGAATGGTGTAATAAGAAAGAAAGGTAATTTGGGAAGGATTTTAGCTGCAATAAAATCATTTTATTTTTCATTAATTAAAATGTTAAATTACGTAATATCAAAAGAAAAATCAGTTGAAAAATCCACGATAATTATTATTTTTTTCAAAATTGCTTTCCACTGTGAATATCTGACTAGTATCTCCAACAAGTAATCGATTCGTCCATTTCCGCTTTTAAGCCGGATGTTTCAATTTCTATACAATCGATGATCGATCTACAGTTGATAAATAAATTAAAAATAATAAAATCATCTACTTCTGCAATAAAAAAAACCTTATAATGAAAATATGCCATTTTAAATTTAGTAGATTCTACATAATTGAATTATAATCAAATCATGAAATATATGTGAATCCATTCGCGTTAACTCTCAACTTGACATTTTCTTTTGCGTGAGCTTCATAGTACCTTCATAATCCAACCTTTACTTGGCTTTTTTTAAATCCAAGATTGCACATCTGAAGTCAGCGGGAGTGGATGGTTCTTTGACTTTGAGCAGAAAAAAAGAATTTCGAAATCGTGTTTCCAATTCAACGTAAAGTGGAACATTGTGTTCGGCTCTTTTCGAAAGACGTTTTCAACAAAAAGATGTGTATTGAAAAAAAAAATGTTTTTTTTTTTTCCCCGTTTTCTTTGTACTTTTTTCAAAGAATTAAATCAAAAAAAAAAAAACTGAAACGAAACGAAAAGTGCTTTTCTTTCATAAAATTTTCTTGATGGATTTTTTAAAAATTTTAATAAAAAAAAAATATTATTTCCGCACAATTGCATTGTTGTGATATAGCTGGTGTGTATAAGCCTGTAATTGTGCAACGTAAACTTATCTTATTAAAAATACAAGAACTAGAGCTCACATTTCCTGTTAAGCAATGATCTTTGAGTTTCAAATACACAATCAAATCAAAAAGCTTGATTTGAACACAAATGATTTGAGAATAGAGCTTCAAATCTACATTCAAATCAAGCCAACAAAATGATAGCTCAAATGATTTGCAAACAAAATGATCGAGTTTCAAATCAAGCAAACAAAATAATCGAGCTACAAATCCACAAAATGCCAACTAAATAATCGAGCTTCAAATCACCATTCAAATCAAGCCAACTAAAAATGATCGAGCTTCAAATCACCATTCAAATCAAGCCAACTAAATAATCGAGCTCAAATCACACCCAAATCAAGCCAACTAAATAATCGAGCTTCAAATTCAACAAAAAAGGATTTCAAAGATTCAAATCAAGCCAACTAAATAATCGAGCTTCAAATTCACTTCAAACAAAATGATTGATTTCAAATCCAATTCAAATCGAGCTTCAAATTCACACTCAAATCAAGCAAAAAAATGATTGATTTCAAATCCAATTCAAATCAAGCCAACTAAATAATCGAGTTTGAAATCTACATTCAAATCAAGCAAACAAAATGATCGAGTTTCAAATCAAGCAAATCATGCCAACTAAATAATCGAGCTTCAAATCACCATTCAAATTAAGCCAACTAAATAATCGAGCTTCAAATTCACACTCAAATCAAGCTAAAAACAAAATTATTCAAATTTCAAATCACCATTCAAAACAAAGCTTCAAAAATCAAATCAAGCCAACTAAATAATCCCAGCTTCAAAACACTCAAATCAAGCAAACAAAATGATTGATTTCAAATCCAATTCAAAACAACAAAAATGAATGAGCTTCCAACTCCATATCAAAATTTCACTCAAATCAAGCTAACAAAATAATGGAGTCAAATTGTTCATAAAGTAGTGCAAATTCTACTGAGATTGATAACACCACCTCTATCGATAATCTTATCACTCGGTAGGAGTTTTCTGGGTTTTCTACGAAGCTGCACATGAAGCAGTTGGCACAGAAAATCCTCCACTACAGTACCACCTGTTTTCCTCCACAGAGTTCTAACCTCTTCCTTCTACACTGTAATGCTTGGGTTTTGACAATGTCCAATGGCAGGCTTACTGGCTATGGACAATTAATACAGGTCAAAACATTTTTTCCAATACAGTACCAAAAAATTGTGCATCATTATAATTAAAATTGCCGATACCAAGAAAGTTCTATGGTTGGGTTTGAAGATGTGGGTAAAACCTTTTAAATACCTTTTCTAGGGGTGATCGTTCCAAATTGTTGTGGCAAAATGTGGAGAAGTGTAATAAGCACCTGACAGAGCACCCTGGATGACTTTGGATCTTCTGTGCATATGCTTTTATAGTAGCAAATGACTACAGACCCATAAATTCTGGCATTTCAAGATCAAAAATGATTAAAATCTTTGTTTTCTTTTATGAAATAGACTATTGTTTCAAAAAATATTCCTAACAGATGTCGTATAATACATAATTGCAAAAATATAAACTTTTCATTAAAACGCGATGATGACGGCAAGACAATTTCCTGGACGTTTCTAGTATTGATCTAGTAGCTCCTACTTGTTTGGAGAAGCTTCTTCAAGTGTTCGACGAAGATATATGGTTTCGGAAACAGCTAATTAAACAGGAGAGAAAAAGGCAACCAGGAGCTGCGTCAAGGACGGGGTATAGAATTAACCAAACATTCGGCAACTTAAAAAGATTAAGCGAAAGAATAAATAAATCTGCAAAGGATTCTTGAGTTTATTCGCATTTTCTACCGTGCAATGTGAAATATCCGCTTTTAAGGTTCTTAAGGAATAACTTTTTTTTAACCATAATCTGTTGCTATGTGTCAGCACCGTTCTCTAGAATTGCATGTTGTAACCGTAATTTCTACACACTAGAAAGAGCGTCCCTTTGGCGTTCAGAAGAAATGGTCAGTAGGCCTCGAAACAATCACCCAAATGAAGTACAACAAAAACACGAGCTTCTGTTAATAAACGTTTAGTTTACAATCTTTCACCCCGAGAGGAAATATATTTGTGTATTCTGCGCTTAGCTGAGTATCGAGTTTCCGGCTTACTAATGGAATCTTTCCATGAATCTACAATTACATATCTTTAAATGTGTCAAATATTATATGTCTCTAATTGTATGTGTGTAAATAAATCTGAGTTCTCAAATCTGTGCATCAAGTATCTCAAACCAATCACACCCGTTACAATCTGGTCGCCCAACCTGCACCCAATATCAGAAAAAAATACTTTAAGAAACAATTGCAACTCATCTGTGTGTGTTGAGTTGGAATGAAACCGAGAAACCAGATAGTCCAAATACTGATGCGTGATTTTCTACCATATTCTACGCCAAATCTATTATTTTTACAAAGCAGTGATTGTAGCGACACCAACATCAAAATTTAATATGCATCTTTCTTTTTTTTTTACATTTAATAGTGCTTTGAATTCCTTTCAAAATATTTAATGACTTTTATTTACTATAACAATACAGAGTTTCATTCTTTTGGTGTATGACTTCTTTGACATGCCGAGTTTCTTTCCAAAAACAGATTTTTTTTTTTTTCACTTTTATCAAATCAATGCGTTCCATAGCTGTAAAAAAAAAAAGACCTCACAGGAATTCAAGCATTGCGATGTTTATGCCCATATTTCATGTATTTTTCAAAGTCTAATTGCACGTAAAAATGACAAAATGTGTAGAATATTTATTTAAATAAAATATTTTAAAAAAGTATGGCATGTTTGGAGCTCTTTAAAATCTGGCATGTTTGGTACTACGGCTCAACTGGAGGGTAGATTTTTCTGGATTATCGCACTTTAATACAGTTTTAAAGTGGATATCAAAGATAAAACAATATAGATAAAAATTTAAACGATTAAAATGTACTTATTTAATGTGTTTATGTGCAATTTGAACCCATGTTGTCACTATAAATATCCGACTAAGTGTTTCGCCATACTAGTAACTACAAAATCAGAATTCATGCATTGAACAGTAATTGAATATTTTTGTATTGATAAAGAAACGCAGAGCAAAAAAAAAAATGCTGTACAATGATAGCTAAAACAAGCTTTGTAACCTGACTAATTCTATATTCTATCTTTAATGCTATATTCTATGGAAAAACAAAATACAAGAGCTGCTAATCAACAAGAATGTCTGATTTTACGTTGTTTCTGTGATTCGGATCTCTTCAAAAACATTACTAATTGTACCCAAAACAGTTCTGCAGATTTTAAGTTGAACGGAAATAAAAACTCATAGTTACGATAAACACAAAGCGAACATAACAAATCTGTAACGATGGCGGTAAAGAGGTCAAGGTCAACAAATGTCCGAATTCATAAATAAAAAATCCGAAAACGAACGTCTCGATCGGTGCCGGATTATAAAAAGTGCCGAATCATCGAATGCCGGAATAAAAGAGCTTACGATTTTACTGAAAACTGACAGTCGCAAAATGATTTTTTAGCTTTAAGTTATATTTATATACGTTTTACCACTTCATTAAATTATTTCATAAACACCATAATATTAAAAAAAAATTGTTTATTAATTAATTTCTTTCGTTTTAAACACATGTTAAATATTTTATGTGTGTCCCAATTTGCCTAAAGAAGCTAAAGAGTTGGACACTCTTGTTTACAATCTTACAAAAATGCTATAAATCAATGTTTTACGAAAAATATGTTGTTTTTTAACTCACTTTTTCAAATGATAAAAGCTATGCGCCAAATAATAGTTAAAAAAAGGTGGATAATAATTAAATTATTAAAAAAATCTGCAATCAATTTATTATTATTTAGATTGAAATGTCTTATTTCTGATGAAGCTGACATTTTAACGAAACTTGTTTAAGATTCGCTTAAAAGTTATTATACTCAATTTAAGTAACTTCTAAATAGTTTATAATTTTTATCAGTTTCACAGTCATTTTCATGTTGATCGTTATGTTTTCACTCATTTTAACATTTTAACAATGTTTTACTATAAAGTGTAATATAGAACTATATTATACGAAATATAAAACACAAATTCTATAAAATCTGATATAATATTTCATACCAAATAATTTCAAGAACTAAAAAATTTAAACAAGTATTCATTCAATTCCAAGACAATTTCACAGCATTATCAATTTTTACATGAAATAAAATGAATTCATAACTAAATTTGAAAAAGACGAAAATTCTTAATGCATACTTACATTTTTCCAAGAAAATGTTTTCTGAAATAACTGCTGAAATATTTCTTGCTTAAACCGTGAAATGATACTTTCACAGTGCCTCTAATGCAGCTTTCTTTCCAATGAAAATAGTAAAAATAAAAAAAGAGTTTTTCACATTCGTATTTTCAATTCATTCATTCACATTTCATTGTAGAATTCATTTCTTTTTCCAGCTTTCTTCACCGTTGGTTAGAAGGCGGCGAATTTCTTACAAACGCATTTCGTGAAAAATATGATAAATAGTTTTTTGAATGGAAAGCGCTTTTCCCTTTATTTTTCATGAAAGAAATTGAGACGGACTGCTTTCCGAAGAACTGAAAGTGCTAAAAGGTTGCACTTTCCAAAAAATTGCATATAGTACTTTTGTATTGATTATACGTTTGCAAGTTTGAGGAATTCTCAAAAAATGTCATTTCTGGTTAATTCAGGTAAATGAATCAATCCAACACTAAAAGTATGTCAATCCAATAGTCAATAATTATATCAATTCAATAATCAATAATTATATCAATTCAATAATCAATAATTATGTCAATTCAATAGTCAATAATTATATCCATCCAAAGTCAATAATTATATCAATCCAATAATCAATAATTATATCAATCCAATAATCAATAATTATATCAATCCAATAATCAATAATTATATCAATCCAATAGTCAATAATTATATCAATCAATAATCAATAATTATATCAATCAATAATCAATTTTATATCAATCCAATAATCAAAATTACAAAAAAGAACCACTGTAATCAATAATTATATCAATCCAATGAAAATAATAATTATATCAAACCAATCAAATCAATGAAGTGTATAGTAGATGGCGCAATAATCAATAAAGAAAGTGAATTCCAATAATCAGTGATATTTTAAATTGAAATCAATATTTGGCACGAGTCGACTTTAAAACAAGGGTAGTGCAATTGTTTCGGTTTTTCATGAGTAAAATGTGCTTGATTGTTTCATTTTTTATAAATAAAATCTCAAATTATTCAAAATGCTGTGACTCAAAAGAAACCACTCCACACGTCAAGTCATACCAAATTGAACTGGGAAAATAGTTGGAACTTTTTGATGCCATACTGTCCCCCTCCCTTTTTCAAAAACAGTTCAAATTTGAACTTATTGTAGATGGCGCTTTTTTAAGCGGCATTTTGAAAAAACTTTAATCATAATCGACTGTTCTTAAAGTGATATTTTGAATTGTCTCTTTAAAATAACAATTTTATTTGGCGCGAGTTGACATTAAAACAAGGGTAGTGCTTGATTGTTTCGGTTTTTGTGACTGTAGTGAATTGACTTTAAATTGTTTATTACTTTTTTAACGGTGCAAAATGATGGACCAAATCATTCCTACTGGCAGAGTTGTGACACTGTTTGTAGAAATGGGGTAGAGTTGTCAGCCCTACGCGCAAGTGTCAAACCAAACGGGATGGGAAAAATTGGTGGAACTTTTTGATGCCATTCATAGCCCCACACGAACCAAACCCTTTTCAAGAATCTTCAGTTCAAATTTGAACTCATTGTACAGTGGTTCTTTTTTTTACAGCATTTTGAAACTGATTTTAATTATAATCACCCTGTGCTTAAAAAATAATATTTCAATAACATGTCTGAATCCTGTCGATGGAATGGCTGTTTATTAGTGGTTCGAATCCTTGCGGCGGAATGGATGTTTGTAAGTGGTTGGAATCCACTTTAAATTGTATGACTCGGTCTATTTAGCCCCTCATGTGCACAAAATGACCGTAGAGGGACATACCAAAAAATCTAAAAAATATTGTTTCCAAATTCCTGGCGCTTTGAACTGGTGTCATTCAATGCAATAATGTCAGATGTGCAGCAAATTCAGCATTACCCAAGATACACAAATGTAGTACCTGCTACACTGAATCTAGATTCACTGCCTTCTAATAGAGGTGTGCCACTGGAACATTCTGCTGATTCAACAAGTACTGCCTCGTTTTCTTCCCTGTTTATATATATATATATATATATTATTTTTATTTTTGTTCTTTTTTAATGTCATTATGAAAAAAGATGAGTTTTCAAAGTGAAATTCACGAGAAAGAGCTATCAAGATCAAGCACTCATAGCTCATTAGATACTGGAAAATGAAGAGATTAGTAATTCACAGCAGTCGGAAATAAGAAATCTGCTTAATAGTAAAACCAGCACTCGTCTTTGTTTTAATACTGATTTTAGATCTCATGGAAATAAAAAACTTTTCTTAAAACTTTTCAATAGATACTCCAGCTGTCTTAAAAATTATCTTCTTGGTTCAAATTCTTCCCGCATGTATGCAGAAACTTTGAAAAGTCCCCTAAAGTTTTCGCATACAGTGCTCTGGCACTCTCTTCTCAGGCTAAAGATATATTTTCCACTGAAAAAACCATCGGTGAGAGACGTGTTGAAAAAGGTCTTTCAATTCTACGAAAGAAAAAAAAAATGAAGTCTATTAAGCATCAAAGGCCTCGCCGCGAACTGCGCAGAAAAACTGAAAAAGATGCTGAAAAATTTTGTAGTCGATAGATAATTCAGATTTGCTCAAAAACAAGATTAGGCATCATAAGCGCCATCAAATGTCCCTCAAATTAATTGTTTATAATATTCCAAAACAACTTGCTGGAACAATTATATTATAACTATTAGATTAGAGAACCATTATTACCAACCATTAAACTTCAGGAAGCCTTAGAATTTGCAACAAACCATCTTTCAAAATTTCCCTCAAGATCAAAGGAAAAAAACAAGATCGTAACTATTGTATCGTAGAAACTACTCCAGCGGCTTTCAGAACTTTGATAATGAAGGCAATTAGTTATTAACTGGCAGATACACAAGATTATAGATTTTTACAATGTAAGAAGATGTTTCAATTGTCAGAACTTCGGGCATACAAAATATCAGTATCCAAACAAAATTCCATACAGCGCATTTTGCTCTTCAAAACGTTTCTCACAAATCAATCACATTTTTGAAAATCAAATGAGGTTTACTATATAAATTCCAACGATGCTAATGATAAAAATAGGACAAACTTCGATAACAGGCATTCAGCTAACGATACAAATTCACCTTGTTTCGTAAAAGAATTCGAAGCATACAAAGGCTAATAATCTAATAACAAATTTGTAATTTTTTAAAGACCTATATTCCGTTTAAAAATTGAAAATATAAAAATTTAGAAATTTTAATGTCTTTAGATCTGGAACTTTGTAATACAACTGAACTGCGTACAAATTTTCCTTAATGAACCCTTTAAGAATTAAACTCCGTTAACATGAACATTGCACAAATCAACTAGAGAAAAGCTAAAGTAGCTACCATTTTATTAAATCAACTGGTTCAAAAATATAATAGGGATTTAATTTTCGTCCAAGAACCTCACGTTAAAAATAACAGAATTGAAGGAATAACTAGAACATGGTCATTGTAACTTGGAACTTGAATCGTGGAACTTGGTTATCCCAAAATGGAAAAGCAAACCTTTTGCTCTCCCAAACGTTCAATTGCCGATTTTCAGTGGACAGATAGGAATGTAGTGGCAATAACATTTTCTGATAACAATCAACCTTTTGCTGTAATTTCAGGATACTGCTCACTTTGTGATAATCTCTAAACGACATTAAATGAGATTAACAATTTCCCTTCTTCCTTTAAACATGAGAAAATATTTAATGGAGCAAGTCTAAATGCACACAGCGCTAGTTCATTTTACAATTCAGAAGACGCAAGAATTTTGCTGGTAGAGGAATTCTTAGCAGCAAATAAATTCCATTTATTAAGAAATATAGAATCAGAGCCAACTTTTTGTGCATCGCAGTAGTAAAGAAAGGCCAGATCTTACTCTCATCTCTACAGCAGAATTGGCATCCAGATGTGATTGGGAAGTTCTAGAGGAAGAAACTCTCAGTGACCCTAAATATACAAGAACAACTATTTATTCTGAAAGGAAACTATTACATTTAAACGATTTAAAACTGCATTCGGGGACATAAAAATTTCTTTAAAGCCTTCTCTCCCTTCATTCCCAAATTAATTTGCATGTTGAATAATGTTAGTAATGGATGTCAATTAAATGAACAACTCACATTCTACAAAAAGACATTGTTCAAGCAGGCTCTAAAGCGTATGGAATCAAAACTGTAGTAAAATTAAATCTCTTACTTGGTGGAATTCACAATATAAACAATAACAAAAAAAAGCAATTAAATACTCTTAGAAGAAGAATGCAAAAATTGGAAGGGGTTGAAAAAGGAAACTTTATTTCGATTTACTCCAAGACAAGAGCAACCTATAAAAAAGAAATTCTCCGTGCAAAACGTCAAGCTTGGAGAAATTCTGTTCAGAATCAGGTACCGCTTTTAGGAAATCTTTTAAGACCACAATTAAAATAAGTAAAAATGCAGTTCATAAGTAAACAAGGATTAATAGAGGCAAGAGCCGCGGCCAAATACAAATTAAAAGACACACAAATTTAACTAAAACACGAAATGGAGAACTTAATAAAAGCAGAAAAGCAACCAAAACGATCAAAATAATCGACTCTAAATCCTTAATCAAATCAACTAAGCTTAAATCAAATCATCTACTAAATCCTCGACTCTAAAGTCGTATTCAACTCAGCACAGACTTAAGTTTATATACAGAATGGTCTAGAAATAGCATATATAACTTACATATCATATAATATAGTAAACATATATTAACTTATACCATTAACGATATTTTTACATTTTCTACCTATTTGGACATCGCAGAATAAATATATATATTTTAAGAAAACATTAAGAAGTGTCGTATCAGCTCCTAGTTCAAATTGATTTTATTCAAACGAATACAGCATCATCATCACTATAAAATCCCCGATTATTGAACAGAAACAAGACTTGATTTGGTTCATCAGAGGGAATTCATACCTATTTCGAAAGGAAGGGTTACGGGAAAAAAAGAAAGAGAAGGTTATGAGTTCGATTCCTCTTCCAAATCACTTTTATTACATGGAATAATAAACTGGCATGCACTTAATCAGTAGGCTTTTTAAATTATTAATTTCAATACTTCGTTCTTGTAAAATTAACATCCAAGTTAATTTAGTGTATGATAAAAATGTACTAAAATGCAATAAAAACAAAGCCAAATAAAACATTCAAAATCTTGAAGCCCTTTTTTCGTAGAATTTAATACATTATACCTGCATTATCTCTCTCAGACTAAGAACTGCGTCTTAAAAACAATTTACGATGTTTATCTCCGATGAAAGGAAGACAAAAAAACCCCACTTTTTCCGCCAAAAACGTTTCGGAGAGAGCTGTCGAAGAAAGAACCAGCGGCGATATCTTCCATTGAAAAGAAGTGTTGGGTAGGCAGGGGGCGGGGACCAGAGAAAAGCGGGCGGGGTGGGGCGGAGAATGGATGATTTCAGCAATCGCCCCATCAAGGTTGCTGAAAGGTTTTGCGCTCTAACGACCGCATTATGCGAGTAGGCTTCAGTCACTCGCACAGAATGGTGGACAATAATGCCCAAACTTCAGGAAAACTGGGGCATGAAATAGCGGACATAACCATCATTATACAAGATATCAAAGGTCAGTAGAGTTCAACAAATATGTTCATCTCCAACATAGAATATGTTTACTGTTGGAAACA
This sequence comes from Caerostris extrusa, assembly GCA_021605095.1. Lineage (NCBI taxonomy): Eukaryota > Metazoa > Arthropoda > Arachnida > Araneae > Araneidae > Caerostris > Caerostris extrusa. The sequence goes on from BPLR01021426.1 coordinate 96,451, forward strand.
CCAAGATGGCTTAATTTATAACAGTAAAAGCGGCAGATTTTGAAGTTGTTACCATGGTTGTTCATTGTTTTTGAAACCTGTCGTTTTGATACAATGTCAGTTGCAAACGCAGTGTTTTGCATATCTTTTGAGATCTTCTTCTAATAAATTTTATTTGAAGTTAGAGTAAACATAAGGCGGACATAACCATCATTATTGTCAACTCTTATACAAGATATCAAAGGTCAGTAGAGTTCAACAAAAATGTTCATCTCCAACATAGAATATGTTTACTGTTGGAAACACCAAGATGGCTTAATTCATAACAGTAAAAGCGGCAGATTTTGAAGTTGTTACCATGGTTGTTCATTGTTTTTGAAACCTGTCGTTTTGATAAATGCAAAACGCAGTGTTTTGCATATCTTTTGAGATCTTCTTCTAATAAATTTTATTTGAAGTTAGAGTAAACATAAGGCGGACATAACCATCATTATTGTCAACTCTTATACAAGATATCAAAGGTCAGTAGAGTTCAACAAAAATGTTCATCTCCAACATAGAATATGTTTACTGTTGGAAACACCAAGATGGCTTAATTCATAACAGTAAAAGCGGCAGATTTTGAAGTTGTTACCATGGCTGTTCATTGTTTTTGAAACCTGTCGTTTTGATACAATGTCAGTTGCAAACGCAGTGTTTTGCACATCTTTTGAGATCTTCTTCTAATAAATTTTATTTGAAGTTAGATTAAACATAAGGCGGATATAACCATTCTTATTGTCAACTCTTATGCAGCATATCAAAGGTCTGTAGAGTTCAACAAAAATGATCATCTCCAATACAGAATATGTTTCAGTTGGAAACACTAAGACCTAATTTACAACGGTAAAAGTGTTGATTGATTACCATGGTTTTTACCAGTTGTTACTATGGTTGTTTGTTGTTTTCGAAACCGGTCGTCTTGATAAAATTTCAGTTGCAAATGCAGTTTTTGCATGTCGTTTGAAATCTTTTAATAAATTTTATTTGGAGTCAGATGAAACATAAGGTGGACATACCCATTTTATCGTCAATTCTTATATGGGATATCAAAGGTCAGCAGAGTTCAACATAAATGCTCATCTCCAACATAGAATATGTTTTTACAGTTGGCCTAATTTACAACGGTAAAAGTGGCAGATTTTGATGCGGTTACCATGATTGTTTAATGTTTTATGAACCGGTAATTTTGAGATAATATCAGTTGCAAAGGCAGTGTTTTAAAGATAGTTTGAGATCTCCTTATAATAAACTATATTTGAAGTTAGAAGTTTAGTTCGGTTTGTCGCTCTACGGTCCTTTTGTGCACACTTTAGGCTTAATAGACCGGGACCGACGGGCTAATCAGATCCGGACAGAGAAAACCTAACGTGAATTTCAAACCACTAACATCCATGCCACCGCCAGAATTCAAACTTGAACTCTATGGGACTAAAGACCAGAGCGCCAGCCAATTTGCCATCAGGTTGTTGAAGTTAGAGGAGTTCAGCAAAAATGATCATGTCTTACTTAGAATATGCTTAAGAGTTAAAAATTATAAACTAAAAAATGAAACCACAATAGCTGTGAAGTTTTCTAACATATTGTCAAATATATCGGTTGTTTTTCAATGTCAAACACTTTGACCAAATATTAGCTACAGTTATTATATTTTCTCGGAGCTCTATATTCCCTTTTTATCAACTCTTTTAAATCATTTAATCATAATTTAAAAATTTAAGAAATCTTTTAAAGAAATAAAAGATTCAATAAATGGATTGTCAGGGGTTTCAACGGAAGAAAAAATAAATACTGTGATAAGTTTAAAATGAGGGAGATGTATAAACTTTTTAGATAAGTGTTTTTCTATCTCCCTTTGTGTACTAATATTAGGAATGGAGATTTCTATTTCAAATATTGCATTATACACTGAAGTGACAAAAGTCATGGGATACCTCTTAATATCGTGTCGGCACTCCTTTCGCCCGGCGAAGTGCAGCAACTCGACGTGGCATGGACTCAACAAGTCGTTGGAAGTCTTCTGCAGGAATATTGAGCCATGCTGTCTCGATAGACGTCCATAATTGTGAAAGCGTTGATGGTGCAGGATTTTGGGCACGAACAGACCTCTCGATGATGTCCCATAAATGCTCGATGGGATTCATGTCGGGCGATCTTGGTGGCCAGATCATTCGTTGGAATTGTCCAGAATGTTCTTCAAACCAATCGCGAACAGTTGTGGCCCGGTGACATGGCGCAGTGCCATCCATAAAAATCCCATCGTTGTTTGGGTACATGAAGTCCATGAATGGCTGCAAGTGATCTCCAAGTAGCTGAACAAAAGCATTTCCAGTCAATGTTCGGTCCAGTCGCACCAGAGGACCAAGTCCATGCCATGAAAAAACAGCCCACACCATTACGGAGCCACCACCAGCTTGAGCAGTGCCTTGCTGACAGTTTGGGTCCATGGCTTCGCGCGGTCTGCGCCACACTCGAACCCTACCATCAGCTCTTACCAACTGAAATCGTGACTCATCGGACCAGGCCACGGTTTTCCATTCATCTAGGGACCAACCGATATGCTCACGTGCCCACGAGAGTCGCTGCAAGCGATGTCGTTCTGTCAGTAAAGGCACTCGAGTCGGTCTTCTGCTGGAATAGCCCAAGAAAACCAAATTTCTCCGCACAGTTCTAACAGACAAGTCCCTTGTACGTCCCACATTGATTTCTGCGGTTATTTGACGCAGTGTTGCTTGCCTGTTAGAATTTACGACTCTTTGCAGACATCGCCGGTCTCGGTCGTTAAGTGCAGGCGGTCGACCACTGCGCTGTCCATGGTGGGATGTTATGCCTGAAATTTCATACTCTCGGCACACTCTTGACACAGTGGATCTGGGAATGTTGAATTCCTAACGATTTCCGAAATGGCATGACCCATGCGTCTAGCTCCAACTAACATTCCGCGTTCAAAGTCTGTTAATTCCCGTCGTGCGGTCATCATCACGTCAAAACCTCTTCACATGAATAACTTGAACAGAAATGAAAGCTCTGCGAAAGCACTGCACATTTATACCTGCTCTACGCGATGCTACTGCCATCTGAAAATTTGCATATTGCTATCCCATGACTTTTGTCACTTCAGTGTAATTATTAGTAGTATTATAATGATTAAGAAAGAATTAGTAGAAATATTTTTCAACTCCTTCAGGGGTTAAAGATTTGCCTTCTGCATTTTAATGTTACTTATTAACCTGAGTGTGTTTGTGTTCTATAGCTTTCTATTAGCTTGATGTTGACAGTCTACGCCCATAACGTGGATGCATACTTAATGACTCGTCGTAATCTTGCAAAACAAATTAGAATTTGGTTATTAATCAACATTTGAAAGTATCTGGGGATGAGAGGGTATGGCGATATTATTGCGTGGTGTTCCTATGAAGGTGCTCGCCCATAAAGGATGCTGAGGTTGATTTAGAGGAAGCCGAGATCCCGTTGCTTGCTCGAGATTTCGACTCATTATTCATATGTGGGGTTTGGTTTCTTGTTTCCCTTTCAAGAGAAATATCGCCCTGGTCTTATAGATATTTTTACCTAGCTCATTTGCCTCTGGCAGCATAGATTTAGCAAATTTGATGTTTCGCAAAAAGAGAACTATAAGGGCCTGTACACGCTGGAAAAAGTCTGTATCCACATTTTGTCAACACAAATTTGAGAATATAACTCTTGTCTCTGTGACGTGCACCGCTTGAGAACATTATTGCTAAGATTCAATACGCTGGAGAATTTGTTGTGGAAACTGTTTCAAAAAACGAGGGGAATCGATGACGTTTTTGATGTTCAGCATCTTGTCTCCTCAGTCAGACTACCTGGTTGGAGTTTTCCTGATTTTTTCCCATACAATACGCATATTGGGGGTAGTCCTTCCTAAACATCCTTCCGAAAGACCCTGCTTTCCTTCTTCAGCGACATGCAGCCGAGTCAAACTTCTACCTGCAGGTGTTCCATCACCCCATTTCTCTCCATCTATGAGTAGACTACTCATGGAATGTCCGTTCCGCACTTCAGGACACTGAGGATCAGACACAACAACAGTAATTTTGAGAGAACACCTTCGTGGAAGAAATATGGAAACTTTCCATTTTCCTCCTCCTTTCCAATGGCTGCCTGGTGGCCAAGTGGCTAGCGCTCTGGCGCTCGGTACCACATGTTTCGGCTTCAAATCCCGGCGTGTTTGTGAGTGGTTCGGAATCCACATTAAACTGTAAGTCCCGATGTGTTTAGTCCAAAGTGTGCACACGATTACTGTAAAATGACAACCCAAACCTCCTTTTTCAATTGGTCTTTGGTACCACAGGTTTCAGGTTCGAATCTTGGCGTTTTCATGCATGTTTGTCGATGGTTCGGAATCCCCGTTAAAAGGTCCCGGTCTAATTAGCCTAAAGGGAGCACAAAATGACCGTAGAGCAACGAACCAAACCAAACCTCCTTTTCAAGTGCAATGGATTTCCGAAACAGTATATTTATCCTGTGCATCGCAGGCAAATCATTTAATCGGTTAATGGGCTAATAAATTAATTATAAATAAAATATTTCTAAACATATTTGACAGAAAAATAATTTAATTTTAATTTTATGGTGCTATTTCATATAAAGAAACATCAGATCGTTCTGCCCTATCCTGCATATGCGTAAATATGTCAAAAAAGGAGCAAAATAAAATGGAGAACCCATTTATGATTTTTTAACGAAAATTAAATTTCTTTTTATGAGATGCGATTCTATATTATGAATTTAATACTTAATTTTTCATAATAAATTAATTTCTGAAAAAAATGCATTCAAGTAGGTTTTTAAAAAGTTGTTAGCCTGCGTAAATCTGTTCAATGATCTACCGCTAAAGATGGTATATTTGTTTAGTGGGTGGGTAATTACTTTTAATCATTTCACTCTTTCCTCGTTTTATTCGTTGAGGATGCTCTTATTCGAACAATGCAGCTCAGAAAGCTTTTAGAATTTCAATTACTTTCAACATCACATCCTTTCGAGATTTTTTTTTTTTTTTTTTTAATCAACTGTTGTTTTCTACTCGACTTTTATATTTTTACAGCTTTTATGTTTTTAATAAAGGGCCTTAAAGAAGCGCTTTTTCCTTTTAATTACTTCGTTCTTTCAAACAGAAACGCTTAAAACCAAACAAAATGAATAAAGCTTTAATTTTCCGTTTTGCAACCGGTTTCAGTGAAATATCAAACACCTCTGTGGAAATAAAGCTTATCACTTTCATTGTAATTTGCATTGAAAATATTTTTTTAATCAGTTCAGTAATATATTTCAGTATATATTCATTAAATTTATTTTTAATTTTGCTTAATACTTTAAACAACATTTCCTATTAATATTCTCATTTTTTTTGAAATTATATCAATCATTAACCTTTTAACCTTTTGTTTTAAATATAGGAGTTCAATAAAGCTTAATTTTCTCATTTTAAAAAGAAGCTGATGCAGTTTTGATAGATATTGGTTCGTTTTCATAATAATCTTTATATTGATTGAATAATCCACTGTGATTGTTGATTACTCTATAAAAGGTAACACCAATTTGTAGAAACAGCATTGTTTTCAAGTACAAGTTGTGCATTTTAGGAGGACTTTCAGATATAATTTATCTATATTCAGGAACATGTAGAAAAAAACTGATGATTTCCAGCCAAGAAATGAAATTATCAATAAGCGACATTGTTTCACAAATTTCACTCAATTTTCTATCAATAAGTATATAATTTTGCTAGGTTATAAATTAATTATATTTATCTCCAAAATCTTTAATAAAGATTATAGATTATAAATCTTTATTATATATATATGTATATATTGTTATTATTATTATTATTATTATTATTATAATTACTGGACTTTAATTATAATCGCCCTGTATATATTCATGTATAAAAACAAAGGCAAACTGGCATCAATATCTGAATGGCTTTTCTTCGTAAAATTTCATTACATTTGTAAGCTAATTTAGCAACCGCTCTTTTAGTACATTCTATGAAATCGCTACTAATTTAATATTTTACCCTCATCACTACGTCAAATATTCTTGGAATAATTTCACAATAAAGTTTCAAACATCCTTCTTAAATTGAAATTCAATTTCATATTTGCACTCTTACGCTGACAAAAATTTCTAAAACATATTCTAGTTCCAAATTTAAGTCCAAACAAAGGAAGACATCAAGCTGATGGTTTAAAACTGTGTCAGCTTGTTTGATAAGTAGTTAAACAACTTAAAGAGGAGCTCAAGGTCTAAGTGAAGAATCAGTTAAGAAACTTCTTTTTCAATAACGTTTTTTAGTGGAATTCTTCATAAATCAATGTCTAAAAACATGATTAAAATCTCATTACCATTTTTGATCAATATTCTTTTAGAACTAGAAGTTGAGGAAGTTTTTCATCGTCTTTTTCTTAGTAGTGAACCTAATAATTTAATTGTCAAAAAAAAAAAAATTTTTTTCCTGATAAAGAATAAATCGTAGAAGCATAAATCACAATTTTTATTTTAATAATTTTATTAAAAATGAGTTATTTATGATAATTTTATTTTAATTTTAATCAAAAATCATCAAACATTTAGAAGAATTTGTAAGACCAATTAAATAAAGCAAAGGTAAATTCCAATTGGTATCGAAAACGAAACGGTTTGTATCTACCAAACGAAATAAAACATCTGAAAAATCAAAACCATATTATAATAAAAAATGCCCTTTTCTTAGTATTTCATATCATATCAAAACTGTGTTAGACAAACACTTTGAAAAATTAAAAACTGAAGAATGTTTTACATGAATATATAAATCGTATTATAGCGATACGAAGCCGTACAACGTTACGGCATAAAGCTCCCTTAAAAATATTTAAGTTAATAAAACAAATTAATGCATTTCAAATTTATTAGTATGAGACGTAAACTTTAATGTATAATTGAAAAAAAACTAATAATTAAAAAACAGACAAAGAGGGCTTCATCTCAAGGCCTTCGCCATTAGGACGAATATTCTGTATAAATTCAGCTTTACGTAAGGTATGGAGGTAAGGAGTACCCTCCGCAATGGACCTTTGCAATTTAGAACGAACACTCCCATGAGTAACATCCGTCGGAGTTGCGCCATCCTCTTCAAGTTCAACAGAACTATCCAACCTAATGACTTATCTTGCCCATCTCTGACCTAGATGGGGGTTTTCAGTTCAACAATGCTAGTCAAGTTTCGAACCACTCCTTTGAAGTCGTGCCAGCATTAGCGCAAAAAAATTTTAAGCACCTTCCCGACTCGTTGGTCAGTGACAATGTACGCCGCTGGTGAACTGAGGGTCATGAAGTTCAATACTCTGGTGGCTTTGTTGTAGACACTGTTTCAAAAAGCGAGGAGACTCGATGGCGTTTGGGATGTTCAGCATCTTGCCTCATGAGTCGGAGTACCTGGTGGAAGTTTTACCCCCATACGATACGCAAATGCGGGATAGTTCCCCCTAAAGTCCTTACGGAAGGCACTTTCTTCCTTCTTCAGTGACTCGGGGCCAAGGTCGACTTATACCTTCGGGTGCTCCATCATAACAGAAGCTTCCCTTTTTTCGTCCATCCTTCAGTAGATTACTCATGGTATATCCGTCCAGCTCTGCAGAACACCGAAGATTAGGCGCAGCAACAGTTTTAAGCACCGCACACAAAACGAAATGCAGTCATGCGGTTTTCGTTGTCAACAATCGATGAGGGGTGAAGAATTGCTGCTCGACCTGGTATCGGATTTTGGTAAAGCAACCAAGTATTTGCGAACGGCTTTGAACGATATATAGCAAGATGCTCACTCGTATTCGTTGAGTTCAAACTGCAACATCCAAGAGCAAACGAACGTTCCACCGATTTCTTTTTTTTTTTTTTAATCTTGACTGACACGACTTAATGCAAAAACCCAACACGCTATCCCCCTGTGCTTTGATAAAATAGTTTTTAAATGCTTTCTAGTTTTTATTCCAATGATAAATTTCAAACCGTGATTAGTTTTTGTCGACACTCGATGGTATTAGTTAGCATTAAAAGTTAATTAATTCTACCACCTTACTTCGTGGTGATGTTTTTATGGTTTTTCGAGAAACTTCTGCGAAATGGAATCAAGAAGAGATTAAGAATAATAAATTTAAGAGATTAATGGAATTAAAACCCTCAAACCTTGGTGCTCAATTTGTCTGCAGTCAAAGATAGGAATCTAGAAAATTATCTCTTTCATTTATTTAACTTTTTTACCAATTTGTGGAATTTAATCTCAGAAAAGTCTAAAGTTATTTTTAATTAAGAGGAAGATCTTTTTGTAGACACAAATGCAATCAATTTCGGAAAAAAAAAAAGGAACAGTTTCTTTTTTTTTTTAATTTAATTTAATGTTTATATTTTTTTCTTAATAAATAATACCATTTAAAATAAAACAAACATAGAATAACTTTATTATTTTTAAGGGTAACTTTTTTATTGGAAATAATACAATCATAATTTAAAATTATCATTACGAACTTTTTCATGCGTAATTTAAAAAATATTATTTTCAAAATGGCAATTTAACTTATTGCAAAATAGCAATTAAATATGCAATTAAATAGCAATTTTTATTTTATATTAATATTATTTAATTATTATTTTAATACCGATGTTTAATTAAAATCTTACTACGCAGAAATTTTTAGAAACTTTTTTTAGAAATCTAATGAACTATTTCATAGTAAACACGTGTAAAGCAAGTAAAAATTAAAACATTTTTGAATATACACATCGTACACACACTACTATTTCTCAATCGAAATCCTCACCAAAATTACAAAATGTATATCAACACGTTAGTAACTGTAATTACAATTTATAGCACAACGTGCGCTGCTGGTGAACATTAAGACTGAGGTTCAATCCGCTGGCGATTTTGTTGTAGTCACTGTTTCAAAACACGAGGAGACTCGATGGTGTTTCTGATGCTCAGCATCTTACATCGTTAGTCGGATTACAAAGTGTGTGTTTTTCGATTCTCCCATACGATACGCAAATGCTGGGAAATCCTCCTTCTTCAGCAATACGGAGCCAAGTCAGACTTCTACCTACGGGTGCTTCATCACAACAGAAGTTTCCCCCTCCCTCTCCTCTCCATCCATGAGTAGACTACTCTTGGGATGTCCGTCCCACCCTGCAGGTCACTGAGGATTAGACACAACGTAGTTTTAAACACTACACGCAAAACCAAATGCATTTTGGAGGGAAATCTAAACTCCTGCGGTTATCGTTGTGAACATTCGATGAATAGTGAAGAATTGCTGCTGGACTTGGCGTCGGGTTTTTGGTCACGCATCCAAATATTTCATTGGATGCGTGAAACTGACTTTGATGAATATGAATGATGACTTTGGTGAAGATGACTGTGAAAATGACTTTGAAGGAAATACGACTACCCACTCACGAGTTTAAGCTGCAACGCCTGAGAACAAACGAACGTTTCATCTATCTTTTAATCTGGACGTGACTTAATTCGAAACCCCAAGGCACCATGCTTTAATAAAATAGTTTTTAAATGCTTTCTAGTTTAATTCCAATGATAAATTTCAAACCGTGATTAGTTTTTGTCGACATTCGATGGTATTAGTGAGCATTAAAAAAGTTAATGAATTCTACCACCTTACTTCGTGGCTTTTTTACGGTTTTTCTAGAAACTTCTGCGCATAAGAATCCAGAAGAGATTTAGAATAATAAATTTAAAAGATCAATGGAATTAAATCCCCTCAAACCTTGGTGCTCAATTTGTCTGCAGTCAAAGATAGGAATCTAGAAAATTATCTCATTCATTTATTTAACTTTTTTAGCAATTCGTGGAATTTAATCTCAGAAAAGCCTAAAGTTATTTTTAATTAGGAGGAAGATCTTTTTATAGACACAAATGCAATCAATTTGGGAAAAAAAAAAAAAAAGGAACAGTTTTTTTATTTAATTTAATGTTTATATTTTTTTCTTATAAAAAAAAAAAATGTGTGTTATGTCTTATGTTTGTTTTATTAAAATAAAACAAACATAGAATAACTTTTATAATTTTTAAGGGTAACTTTTTTATTGAAAATAATACAACCAAAATTTAAAATTATCATTACGAACTTTTTCATACGTAATTTAAAAAAATATTATTTCCAAAATAGCAATTTAACTTATTGCAAAATATCAATTAAATATGCAATTAAATAGCAATTTTATTTTATAATAATACTATTTAATTATTATTTTAATACCGATGTTTAATTAAAATTTTTAGAAAATTTGTTTTAGAAATCTAATGAACTATTTCATAGTAAACACGTGTAAAGCAAGTAAAAATAAAATATTTTTGAATATACACGTCGTACACACACACTACTATTTCTCAATCGAAATCATCACCAAAATTACAAAATGTATATCAACACGTTAGTAACTGTAATTACAATTTATAGCACAACGTGCGCTGCTGGTGAACATTAAGGCTGAAGTTCAATCCGCTGATGGCGTTGTTGTAGACACTGTTTCAAAACACGAGGAGACTCGATGGAGGACTCGATTCGGAGACTCGAGGGTGTTTCTGATATTCAGCAACTTACATCGTTAGTCGGACTTCAAAGTGTGTATTTTCAAGTTTTCTGCCATACGATACAAATGCTGGGTAGTCCTCCTCGCACTGTTCTTCTTCTTCAGTAACAAGGATTCAAGTCAGACTTCTACCTACAAGGTGTTCCATCCCAACAAAAGCTGCAACTCCCTTTTCCTCCGTCCATGAATAGACTACTCGTTGAATGTCCTTCATGCACTGCAGAACTCTGAGGATTAGACACAACACAGTTTTAAACGACGAACACAAAACCAAATGCGTTTTGGATAGGAATCTGAACTCATGCGGCTTCGTTATCAACATTCGATGAAGGGGGAAGAATCGCTGCTGGACCTGGTGTAGGATTTTGGTTACGACTTTGAAAGATATATGACAAGATACTCACTCGTATTTGTTGTGTTCAAACTTCAACAACCGGAATAAACGAACGTTCCACCGATTTCTTTTTCTTTTTTTTTTTTTAATCTTGACTGACACGACTTAATGCAAAAACCCAACACGCTATCCCCCTGTGCTTTGATAAAATAGTTTTCAACTGCTTTCTAGTTTTATTCCAATGATAAATTTCAAACCGTGATTAGTTTTTGTCGACACTCGATGGTATTAGTAAGCATTAAAAGTTAATGAATTCTACCACCTTTCTTCGTAATGGTGTTTTGGATAATTTTTCTAGAAACTTCTGCGCATAGGAATCTAAAAGAGACTAAGAATAATAAATTTAAAGGATTAATGGAATTAAAACCCTCAAACCGTGGTGCTCAATTTGTCTGCAGTCGAAGATAGAAAATCTAGAAAATTATCTCATTCATTTATTTAACTTTTCAGCAGTTTCTGGAATTTAATCTCAGAAGAATCTAAAGTTATTTTTAATTAAGAGGAAGATCTTTTTTTGTAGACACAAATGCAATCAATTTCGGAAAAAAAAAAAAAAATAACCGATTTTGTGTGTGTGTGTGTGTGTGTGTGTTTTTGTGTGTGTGTGTGTGTGTGTGTGTGTGTGTGTGTGTGTGTGTGTGTGTTTTTTTCTTAATAAATAATACCATTCAAAATAAAACAAACATAGAATACTTTATTATTTTTAAAACAATCATAATTTAAAATTATCAAAATGTTTTAAAATTTTCAAAATGGCAAACTTTTCATAAATAATTTGCAATTAAATAGCAATTTTATTTTTTACAAATTATTCAAATTATTTTAACATCGATGTTTAATTAAGAATCTTATAACGCAGAAATTTTTAGAAACTTTTTTTAGAAATCTAATGATTTTATAGTAACCAAGTATAAAACAAGTCCAAAACATAATATTTTTGAATGTATAAGGCTTAACAGTGTTTTGAATTGAAACTATAAACATTCAACAAAAACAAGCAAATGCAACAAAAAGTTTATAAATATTCATAACATAAAGCTTATACTTTAAGATATTAAACATATTAATTCTTCTTTTTAGTTAAGATATCACGGGTTAACAGTTATTTTGATAACAAATTAAATAACCACATTATATTTACTTAGGCATTGAGTAAAATAAGAATGTTTGTAAATTATATTAGATTAAAATTGAATTGATTGATTAAGATTGATTGTACATTAGATTAAGATTGATTGTAACTTACATTAGATTAAGATTGATTGTAAAATGCATTACATTAGATTACATTAGATTGATTGTAAATTACATTAGATTAAGATTGATTGATTGTACAAGATTACATTTTGTAAATTACATTAGAAAATTGATTGTAAATTACATTAGATTAAGATTGATTGTACATTAGATTAAGATTGACTTACATTGAGATTATTAAGATTGATTGTAAATTACATTAGATTAAGATTGATTGTAAATTACATTAGATTAAGATTGATTGTAAATTACATTAGATTAAGATTGATTGTAAATTACATTAGATTAATTACATTGATTGATTAAATTACATTAGATTAAGATTGATTGTAAATTACATTATTGATTAAGATTGATTGTAAATTACATTAGATTAAGATTGATTGTAAATTACATTAGATTAAGATTGATTGTAACTTACATTAGATTAAGATTGATTGTAGTACATTGACATTAGATTAAGAATGTTTGTAAATTACATTAGATTGTAAATTACATTAGATTAAAAATTGATTGTAAATTACATTAGATTAGTTGATTGTAAATTACATTAGATTAAGATTGATTGTAAATTACATTAGATTAAAATTGATTGTAAATTACATTAGATTAAAAAGATTTGATTGATTAAGATTACATTAGATTAGATTAGATTAAGAGATTGATTGTAAATTACATTAGATTAAGATTGATTGTAAATTACATTAGATTAAGATTGATTGTAAATTACATTAGATTAAGATTGATTGTAAATTATATTAGATTAAGATTGATTGTAGATTACATTAGATTGATTGTAACAATTACATTAAGATTGATTGTAACTTACATTAGATTAAGAGATTGTTACATTAGATTAAGATTGATTGTAAGTACATTAGATTAAGATTGATTGTTACATTAGATTAAGATTGATTGTATTAGATTACATTGATTGATTGATTGTAAATTACATTAGATTAAGATTGATTGTAAATTACATTAGATTAAGATTGATTGTAAATTACATTAGATTAAGATTGATTGTAAATTACATTAGATTAAGATTGATTGTAAATTACATTAGATTAAGATTGATTGTAAATTACATTATATTAAGAGATTGTAAATTACATTAGATAGATTGATTGTAAATCATCACCAAGATTGCAAAATACATATCAACACGTAAGTAACTGTAATTGAAATTTATAATATTGTCAAGTAATACAACTTGCATTTCTTTAAAAAATTTCAAAAGCTTTCATTAAAACAGGTTTTAGTTTAATCATTTATACATTTCATATTTCTATTATTATTCTATTTATAGTTCTATATGTTTATTTATTCTATACGTGCACTGAAATAATTTATTACAGATTAGACAAAAAAAAAAAACATCCATAACAAAATATCCTCTATGATAATGAAAAAAATATATTATAATTTTGAATATATAATGTTGCACATTGTTTTGAATTGAAAATATAAACATTGAAAATGAAAAAAAAAAAATTTAGGAAAATTCATAACAAAAAGCTCGTACATATGCTAAACATTTTAATTCTTCTTTTTTTAGTCAAGATAGCACGAATTAACAGTCATTTCTGATACCAAAAGAACTAACCACATTAAACGAAAGTAAATAACCACATTCTATTTACTTATACATTCGGTAGAATAAGAATGGTTGTTAAATTTCAAAAAAAAGGTTTGCGTAAAATTAACATTCTAGAAAAAGCTGAAAGAATTCAACGAATTCATTATTCTACAGAATAGATGAAAGTTTTTACTTAATTACGTAATTACAAAATTAAAATCTAATACATAAAAACCGCTTCTTTTAATATGCTTTTATTAGTTTCACCTGTATGTTTGTTTGTTTTTGTTTGTAACTGACTCTTTATGCTAGATTTTGCCCTACTTTAAGCGATCCGATTTAATTTAAACGTTGTAAACTTAACAAGGACCGACGACACTAAAATATTTTGATAAGTTTATTATCTCATCTTGATTAGGATAGCCAGGATGAGTGATTTTTAACCTATGAAGAGCAATGTAACCCATGTAGAATGAAGATATTCAGTAAAGGCATTCAAACCTACGTGGGACAGTGGCACAACAGATAACGCCTACGGATCAGGAGATTCCCTGTTCGAATCCGGGCTGACTCGACCTATTCGCATTTAGCCTTCGTTTTACTCACAATTAAATTATTGTAAGAACTATAGTTCCAGTCCTCCGTATTAAAACTAAAAAGTAAAAAAAATAATTGTTAACATAAGAATAAAATGACTGACGAGAAAAATGAATGTCTCTGTTCTAAAAGTGGGGTGCTTTGCATGACATTTTTAAACTAATTCTGCATTTCGGAATGAAACTAGTGAAAAAATTATAACGATTGATATCGAACACCCCACGCTTTTAGAACAGTGACCTTCATTTTCTCGTCAGTCATTTATTGCTTATGTTAACAATTATTTTTTACTTTTTAATTTGATTTACTATAAAAGCGTGTTTTTAGTTCTTTTAAAGTATAATTTATTTATTTTCCATTGTACTAGCATTATTTGTAGCTTTAATTGTTTCCGTAATCCGTAATTACAAAGTTTCCATAGTAGTTATCTTTTATGTCTTTATATATAAGGCGAATACTGAGTACAACATCATCAATTATTTCCCTATGGCAAAGTCTGGAGATCGTCCTTCAGATATGTAAAAGGGCTCTTCAAGTATTATTATAAACATTTTTTTCTATGTCCTTTCATTAATTTAGTGAAAAAAGGTTTCATACTTTTAAAATAGAAAGTTTCGAAAAAAGGCTGCATTTTGAATGTTATACATAAAAGGCCTGCACACTCATTTGAAAATAAGAATTAAATGCCTCTTAAAAAAAAAAACTAAATGCTGTCATACAAAAATGTCCTATTAAAATGAGGTTCAGATTCAGAAAGGTATAAATAGACAACTAAATGAAGAAACAATTGCCATGGACTTGTTATCGCAAACCATGTTTAGTCATGAAATTCGAGAAAAATACTTATTTAGGGTGTGCCGATCAATGTACAGCAGAATATATGTACTACATATTAGTACATTATTGTATGTCAATTATATGAAAATGCTGGAAGATTTAAAATAAATGAATTCATTTTTTTTTAATTAAACTTTTTTTTTAATGTTGTTGTTTCTTATCCCACTTGGTCGACAGAAGCATCTAGACCAAGTCCATGAACCCGTATGTTCTCATGGAAGAAGGGAAAGGGGACAAGCTTCTGTTGAAGTGGAGTACCCGTAGATAGAAGTCTAACAGGCCAGTGGCTTCCCGAGGACTTTCAGGGGGAATTACCCCGCATTTGCGTATCGTAAGGGAGAAAACCCGTAAACTTCTACCAGGTAATCCGACTCACGAGGCAAGACACTGAACATCACAAACGCCATTGAGTCTCCTCGTTTTTTTGAAACAGTGTCCACTACAAATATCACCAGCTGATTGAACCTAGCCCTAATGCTCACCAACGGCGCACGTTGCTACTGAACCACGAGGAGTCGAGCTTTTTTTTTATACACCTATCGTGAGATCTTTAAACAAACATATTTAAATCGTTTCTTCACTTCTTATGTATCGTTTCCTCCTCCTTGATTGTGAACACAACATAAACGCAATTTTGAAAATATATATATATTTATTCACGTTTCTGAATTCAATAGTTTAGTTAATTAACTCAAAAATATGCAATTAATTTTAAAAAAATTTCATGGACAGCAGGGATTTAAATAACAGGCATTTCGGACGATTGATTCTGGGATAACTCGACCGCATACCTAAACAGTATTAATAACTCAGAAACACAAAGCTCTTCCTCTGAGTTATTGATTCCAGCCAATGAGCGGGAGCCATCTGAAAGGAGCCGTCCTCGTTTGTTAGCCAAATGAGTGATGACCGCGTGCTGGGAAAGATGCCAAATTCTCCCCTAACCCTCCTCACAACACGAGATATCCATTTGCCCCCCAAATAAAATTTTGAATGCCTGAATTAAAGCGGTAGAAGCAACGTTAGAGGGAGAAAGGGGAAAAATGATGTCGTAAAGGGAAAATTTTGCAATTTTGTTTCCCTTTACGATTTGGCAAGTGAGTATGATTTTTAATCATTTACTTTGTATTATCACAGCTATTAAGTAAAAAGCCTTAATATTTTAAAGGATTGTTAATTACGTTGTTTGCATATTGTCTGAATTGTTTGGAATTAAAGGACTATGGAATAAATCTATTTTTCAATTGAATGAGACGAAAGATTTTATAGGAAGAAAATATTTTTGGTATATTAATTCTATTTCGTTTTTCATAAAACAATTGTAATTTATGATTAGAACGAACAATTTTTATGAACTTTAACTTTTAACACTAATTTAATTTAATTAACTTTTAATTTAACTTTTTATGTATGATGATTTTATTTTAATGAATTTTTAGGAACTGAACAATTTTTTTGATCATAGTTTGGGATGCATTAGTTAATTTGGAGTACACAATTTCTTCGTTAGGAGATTGTTCATATATTTAGGAATTGAATTCCTCATTACAATTTTAGAAATGAGGTATAGATCGAATGAAATACTATTCCGTGTTTTACATGTTACATCTTGTTTAAAGTGTTTAACGTTTCTATTTTCTTTTATGACATGCACTTGTATAAATCATCCTCATTGTCGCAACAGCCCTATGCTGGGCCAGATTTCGAGACAGGAGATGTTTTTTTTTACTGGAACTACGATTTAAAGTGGATGTCGAACCACTACAAACATCTATGGCACTGAGTGCCACAGCTCTAGTCACTTGGCCATCAGTCCCATATTTATAAGTGCTTGTCCTTATTTTATTTAAAAGACAATTTCCTTACTTTTGCCAATTATTACAAAAAAATCTTCGATATGATAATATAATATTCAACTATCATCAACTTAAAATTAAATAATCTCTAATATACCATTTCCTATATACACTGAAGTGACAAAAGTCATGGGATAGCAATATGCAAATTTTCAGATGGCAGTAGCATCGCGAAGAACAGGTATAAATGCGCAGTGCTTTCGCAGAGCTTTTCATTTCCTTTCAAGTTATTCATGTGAAGAGGTTTTGACGTGATGATGACCGCACGACGGAATTAACAGACTTTGAACGCGGAATGTTAGTTGAGCTAGACGCATGGGTCATGCCATTTCGAAATCGTTAGGGAATCTCAACATTCCCCAGATCCACTGTGTCAAGAGTGTGCCGAGAGTGAAATTTCAGAATAACATCCCACCATGGACAGCGCAGTGGTCGACCGCCCGCACTTAACGACCGAGACCGGCGACGTCTGCAAAGAGTCGTAAATTTCTAACAGACAAGCAACACTGCGTCAAATAACCGCAGAAATCAATGTGGGACGTACAAGGGACTTGTCTGTTAGAACTGTGCGGAGAAATTTTGGCTTTCTTGGGCTATTCCAGCAGAAGACCGACTCGAGTGCCTTTACTGACAGAACGACATCGCTCGCAGCGACTCGTGGGCACGTGAGCATATCGGTTGGTCCTCAGATGAACGGAAAACCGTGGCCTGGTCCGATGAGTCACGATTTCAGTTGGTAAGAGCTGATGGTAGGGTTCGAGTGTGGCGCAGACCCCACGAAGCCATGGACCCAAACTGTCAGCAAGGCACTGTTCAAGCTGGTGGTGGCTCCGTAATGGTGTGGGCTGTTTTTCATGGCATGGACTTGGTCCTCTGGTGCTACTGGACCGAACATTGACTGGAAATGCTTATGTTCAGCTACTTGAGATCACTTGCAGCCATTCATGGACTTCATAAAACCCCAAACAACGATGGGATTTTTATGGATGACAATGAGCCATGTCACCGGCCACAACTGTTCGCGGATTGGTTTGAAGAACATTCTGGACAATTCCAACGAATGACCTGGCCACCTAGATCGCCCGACACGAATCCCATCGAGCATTTATGGGACATCATCGAGAGGTCTGTTCGTGCCCAAAATCCTGCACCATCAAAGCTTTCACAATTATGGACGTCTATCGAGACAGCATGGCTCAATATTCCTGCAGAAGACTTCCAACGACTTATTGAGTCCATGCCACGGAGTTGCTGCACTTCGCCGGGCGAAAGGGAGGGCCGACACGATATTAAGAGGTATCCCATGACTTTTGTCACTTCAGTGTATGTCCTTGTTCATGAAGCAAGAACCCAACTAACTAACTAACTCCCTGGTACTAGAGTTCATGTTGGAATAGGGTCGTCTGCCTACTGACTGATTCCGAAACAGGTGTTTTTAAAGGGTCATATTAGACCGGGACCATTCATTAAATTAAGGTTTAAAGTTGATTCCGAAACACTACAAACTTCCATGGCACCACTGGGACTGATAGCAAGAATCAAGGTTGCACATTTTCTAATATATTAGAGCAATGAAAATCTTCTATTTATATCCTATTGATACTTCAAGATTCACATAAAAATAACAATGTTCCCCACCAAAAAAAACTGTTTTCAAATATAAAAGAAAATACATTTTAGTAATAAAAATTTCTTGTTCAACTATCTAAAATCTAAGTGTTATTATTTAGATGTAAGAGTTATTATATTTGTATTCAAAAATACCAAACAAAACAATTTTTTGCAAATACCAATTTTAAAACGGCATATTTGCAGGCAATTTTGCGAATCCCATAATGCATCGGAATGAATTTATTAGAGTACTGAATTAAAAATAAATAAAAAAGGAAGACAAATTATTTTCTAGGATTTTTTTATACTGCTCGTAGAAAACAATGTCTTCATGATAAGCTTAACAATACCATATTATAAAGTCCATCATTCAGTTAAAATGAAAAAGGAAATGTTAAACATTAAGTATGTCTGTATTGTTATCCAAGAAAATTATCTGTTTTACAGTGGTTAAGATTCTATATAAACTTGCTTTTAATAATTACATTGTTATCTCTTTAAGATGCTATTCAACAACTCCATTACCATCCATTTGACTTAGCATCATTGGGGGATCTAACCAAACTTGGTCACTTTTCAGTACAATTGACTAAGATTGCTGTAAAGAAAAGTTTTTTAAATTCCATACTAATCATTTTAATGGAATGAGAGAAATTAAAAACATGTTTGGTAAAGTTAAGCTAATTAGAGTGAATAATTGTTTTGATTTTCTTCAGATGTAAAATTAATGTAGACTAATCCACTATTTATGGATATCTTAATTGGTCAATTGTTCCGTAGAAGACAAAAAGTTGCAACAACTACTTCTGGAAACTCTTGGCAATTTGAGCAAGATGTTTTATCATAATCCGATTCAAATTAAATAGGACGATTGTTTTGAATTAAATTGATTATGGACTTAATGTTGCTCGCGTCCGTGATAACCGTAACCTTAACCCTTATCTCGCACGTTCGTGTTGATGCACCTCCCCCATGACTCAAAGTGAAGCGATAGATTATTTTAATTATTTTTAATATAATTGGAGTCAATGTCTACTAAAGATTTTATAAAAAATAATTTAAATATAAAAAAAATTTCAGGTCTTAAAAAGGGTTGAGTCACACGTGCCTCTTGGGTGGTGCTAAATCAGTAACGGCCAGAGGCTATGGCTACTTTCTCCAGAAAACAGCAACTAGTGGAAACTATTAGACACTACTACTGGAAACAGTTACTCGGACCATTACAAAATTCATTTTTCACTTATTTTTTAATTTAATTTTTCTTCAATCTACAGGGTGACAATGTCCCAAATTCAAATGCTGTAAAAAGACCACTCATCACAATGAATTCAAATTTGAACTGAAGATACTTGAAGAAGGGAAAAAACGGTAAATCATCAAAAAGTTCCAAAGTTTATTAATAGATGGAGCTATAAGCGGCATAAAGAAAGGAATTCGGCTGCCAGTGATATTTTTGAACCGAAATGACAACGTATTTGGCATGAGTTGCTCTAAACCAACTGTAGTATTCAAAAGTTCTTGATTATTTCGGTTTTTTTTTTTTGGGGCGGGGGAAAAAATCACTTCCAAGTCATTCAACAATTGTGACACTGTTATTGGAAAAGCCCATCCACCACGGCAAGGTCATACGAAATTGGATGGGAAAAATAGGTGGAACTTTTTTTTAAACTTTTTTTGATGACATATCGTTTCTCCCTTTTTTAAGTATCTTCAGTTCATATTTGAACTCATTGTTAAAAGAGTGGTTCTTTTTTAACAACGTTTTAAAAGTGATTTTTAGGAAAAAAAATCACTTCCAAGTCATTCAACAATTGTGACACCGTTAGTGGAAAGCCCATCCACCACGGCAAGGTCATACCGAATTGGATGGAAAAAATCGGTGGAACTTTTAAAACCTTTTTGATGACATATCGTTTCCTTTTTTTTAAGTATCTTCAGTTCATATTTGAATTCATTGTTAAAGAGTGGTTCTTTTTAACAACGTTTTAAAAGTGATTTTTTAGGGGAAAAAATCACTTCCAAATCATTCAACAATTGTGACACTGTTAGTGGAAAGCCCATCCACCACGGCAAGGTCATACCAAATTGGATGGAAAATCGATGGAACTGTTTTTAAGACCTTTTTGATGACATATCGTTTTCTCCTTTTTAAGTATCTTCAGTTCATATTTGACCTCATTGTGAAGAGTGGTTCTTTTTTAACAACGTTTTGAAAGTGAGATTTTAATTATAATCACCCTGTAAGTAATATCAGGTTAAAATGTTTGACACAAAAAAAAACAATCAATACCCTTGGCATGACTGGCCTTACATCTGTCAGAGCTATAGTGGTAATTAAGTAGTTATCTTTTGTACCTATAAATTTTTACTCTGAAACATTTTTATGTAAAAGGGGCCTGATGGCCGAATGGCTAGCGCTCTGGCGTTCGGGCCATAGGTATCGGGTTCAAATCCTGGCTTTGCTCATGGGTGTTGTAGTGGTTCGGAATCTACTTTAAACCGTAGGTCCCGGTCTTTATAGGATTGTAGAGCGTTGCGGGGCATTGTTACTCCGTGACTTGCCATCCAGTTAAGCAAT